>BSBK01011524.1:0-91307 GCA_027943335.1 Chamaecyparis obtusa | reverse complement strand
ATTTGGTCAAAGCAATTTTCTATATAATTTTAATAGATGTCATTTTTACATTCGTACAATAAGGAGATCATGAAGAAGTAGCCACATACAGGACATCAATAATTAGACAAGGGTTTGCATGAATAAAAAGTTATCAAAAATAGTACAAGTTTATTAGAAACTTACAAGGCTACCAAGCAGGACAAAGAGTAATATTCTATACATCAAGGTGAAATCTACTTAGTATTTAATAGATCTAATTCAGACAAGAATAAGTTGTCATTTACAGATATTTTTTGTTATCAATTTAACCTTTGTAGCAGGATTGTAAATCTCTTAGCATAGTAGACTTAACAGTATTTTGCATATCTCCTAACCAAGTGCACACTTATTTGGTGTTTTAAAAATCCTTTCACAAGGTAGATCTAATCAATCTTATGTTACTCCTAATAGGGTAAGATCACCAGAAGTGATCACAATTGTAGCCTTAACCGATATACTTTATTTTTTGTAGTAGTGAAGAATTTGTGGGTGTCATCCCCACTATAGTTTTTACCTTCTCACAAGGGTTTCTACATAACCAAAATACTTCAGTCATGAGTTAACATTTTCATGAATGTTTTCTTGTTTTGTTTACATGCATTTTATATTTACAATTTATTTGAATGTATGTTGAAAATAATGGACTCAGTCAGTTAGTTAAGCACTACTATTGAAAATTGTTAATTAGTGAAATATTTTGAGGCTACTGATTCACCCCTTCCCTTTTAGTACTATATATTTTCTATCTGAATAGTTCTTGGCATTGTCGAGGAGGTTAAGCTCCATTTCCCTACTTTTATCACTGAGAACCACCAAAGCCAAGTCAATCAACTCCTCCTGTTGAATCCTACCATCCTCTCCCTCAAGAAATTTGGGGTTAAAAGCTTCCATGATAATCCCTATCTTCATAGTATTAACATTGAAATTATGCCACACTCTCTTCCCCTTGATAGAATTATTGCTGCAAAACTCCTCATTGAACTGGTCCTTGTCATCCTCTGAATTGTAGGGGTGAGGAGACTAGGGAGAGGGAGCTTCCTGGTAGATATCTTTAGGCTTGTCTAGATTAGAGTCCTTGACCTTCTCATGGGGGCCAGAGGGGGGAGTGTTTCTATCACTTATGGCCTTGTCCTCAGGAGACAACCAGCTAGAGCTTTTTCCCATGTTCTTGATTTATTTGATTGAAATCCTTTCATAGAAGGTTCCTTATTCTTCTTTCCTTTTCCACTGGAGACCTCCTCCTCATCATCCATATTCATCCCTTCCTCATTGTAATTATATTCCTCTTAGAAGAAATAACATTTCTAGCCTTTTTTTGGAGGGAGTCACCGCTTTTTCTTTTTTAAAAGAACTAGCAGTTCGCTTTTTGGAGGAAGAACCTTGGTTCTATTTTTTTGTATCATAATACTCCTAGTCCTCCAAATGCATACCCACACTTTCTTCAGTGTCTGAGGGGACATAGTCAAGGCCAGAAATGTGCACTTTGTCCTGATTAACAAAAATTTCCTTCCCCAAGATTTGGGACTTAAAATAATCATAAATCAAGAGTAATAACCCCTCATGAAGGGAAGGATTAGCAATATCCTTATCCCTATAGCCATTTCAATGTTATCATTGATAGAAGCATATAAATAGAAAGGGATAGAAACCTTCATACCATTTCTAAAGTGGTTCAGTAGGATGAAATGGTAGGTTCTTATCCTGTCGAACTTCGTATCCAGTGTCACATAATAAATGAGAGCCCTTAGGACAAATCTCCACAATATTTTTATCCCATTAGGTTGGTAGTGAGTTACACCTTTGGTGATGGCTTTCTTCTCATCCTCATCCCTCACAAAATCATTGACCATGAAGTCTGAGAGTTTTTGCTGCCTATAAAATTTCTTACCCACAATAGGTATACTAGTGACATTCGAAATAACCTCCTCAGTGACAGTGAAATTCCTCCCATAAATCACCAAACAACCCTCATTCCAGCTCTTTATAGACATTTTGGTCACTGTTGGCTTGCTACCATGTAGCCTTTCAATGAAAGTTGAAATTCCCCCTTTTCTTAAGGAATTCCAAACCTTGGTCCATCTCCTCCATTTCCCACTATCATCTGAGGGCTCCCTTCTATGTCGTTCACCTCCCATAGAAAAAAAATGGTTCACATAAGCTCTCTAGTTTAACAAATTACGGTTGTTCAGATAATTTTTCACCAAGGTATTCTAGATCTTTTTGTTTGTATGGCTTTAAAGGTAGGTTTTAACATTGGAAATGGACACCCAGAAAGTGTGTGAATGGGACATGGAGAAATTTCCCTTCATCTCATTCTGGTATTTCCCATTTATGGGAAATCACATCCGATAAGTAAAATTAACTTTCATTATTTCTAATTATGATTCCCTCCTTTCCCTGAAATCTATCCCTTTTGACTCAATCATTCACCTCACATGGGAGATGTCCACCATGTAGCCATCTACTCATTGTGTCACTTTTAACAGCCAAGTTGGAAAACCAGTTAGCTACTTGGTTGGCTTCCTTGTACACATAGAATATGTGTACATTTTTGAAGGAGTTTAAAAGAGTGCACATTTCTTCAATCATATTGGCTATGGTCCATGAAGGGGGATGGTGGGATTTTAAACAATTTATGATATTTTTAGAATCACCTTCAAGCCAAAGATTCTCCACACCAATATAATGGGCTAATTTAGTAGCTTGAAGGGCCACATTAGCTTAAACAAAGTGGATATATTGTGTGCCAAGAGGGAGAGTAGCAGTTACAATACCCATTTTGTAGTAGGTTCTGATCACTCCACCACTTCCTACCTTTCCCAGATTACCCTTGGCCGCTCCATCAAATTTAGCTTTAGACCAACCTTCTTGGGGATAGCTCTAGGTGCAATTCTATCTTTTATTATTGTTCTTCTTATGGTCATCATTTTGGTCTTTTCTTTCAAGAGGGTTAGTACCACCATAGATAATAAATTTTTCCTTTAAAGCATGGTGGATCTTTTCAAAAATGATTTTGGGAGGAGCACAACAATCCCTAAAGATACTATTGTTTCACTCTTTCCACACTCCCCAAAAGAGATGCAGGAGTTCCCAAGAGTAGAATTTGTGAGAATCATTATTCTTGAAAGGTAGGGACCATTGAGAAAAAAAGGTCTTTAACAGAGGAGGGGAAACACCAATACAACCCAAAAGCAGAAAAGAGATACTACCAAATCTTACTAACATAAGGGCAATGGATAAATAGGTGGTCCATTGAATCTTCTTGGCATTTACACAACACACACCTAATGGGTATGTGGAAGCCTCTCTTCAAAATAATATCAATAGTGAGGATGTGTTTCTAAAGCAAAAGCCAAAAGAAGACATTAAATTTTGGAATAAGGCCAGGGAACTAGGCTTTCGCCCAAATAGGCATGACTTCCTAATACATATGGAAGAATAGGTAGTTGCATACAAAAAGGCCCCATCAAGAGAGACTTCCCATATCCTAATATCCTAAGAGGGGGAAAGGGAAACCACTTTAAGTACAATTGAAAGAGGGATCAGGTCCTGGTGCAGGAGCACCTAGGTTCTTGGCCAACCTAGCTCCTAGACACCTGGTTTTGGCTTGTAGTGACCTTGGCCAAGTCACTGTCCTTTAAGGACTTTTGGTTTTGTGTTCTTAGTTTAGAGTGTGTTTGAGTTCCAATAGGTTCTTAGGTAGATGAATTAAGTCCTAGTGATTTGTCTCATTGGACTAAGTAAGGACCCAATGAATATGGCTTGTATGCCATTGGATGTTGGCAGTCAGTCAAATAGATCGTTTAACTATGGAAATGAGTTAAATAAGTGAAATAAAGTTGAGAAAGGGTCTTAGAAGTCTTAGGATAGTCTTGAGGGTCTTTTTAGACCTCATGGCACAAATTTGACAAAGTTGTCAAGCAAAATGTAAAAGCTATCATGACAACTTTGCAATTCTACAAAATTGTCATGACCACAATTTGTCTTGAGCATGTTTGAAGAGTGATAGGTAGTTATAGGTCTAAAAATGACCAAAATCAGTTGACTAAGCTGATATATGGCTTGTTTCTATCAAGACCTAAGGTTGTACATTGGTTTATGTGAGTACATTTCAGATTTTCATTACCTGCTGTGACTGTACCCATGTTGGTTTTGAATAGAAAGCTCAGTCATCCTTGATCATGGATTGAACCAAAGAAAAGGATTTACATGAGTTGATTCTATGTGTTTTTATTAGTAGTTTAGAGCTTTACTTTGGTTTAATAGTTTCATTTTAGGCTTTGTAGTTTAAATCCTCCTCTGAGACCAACTTGTTGGATTGTTCAGAGTAGAGGTGATAAAAATGGCTCTAACTTAGGTTTCCATAGATGGTTTTGTACAGCCACTTGCAATATGTTAGAGAAATATATATAATATATAAATATGTAATTTTATGATATATTTTGCAGGTGAAATATTTTTAAGAGCAAGCCCTAGGTGAGCAAGAGCTAGCCTGGTTAGGGAGCTTGATATTGATCCAGCAAATGGGAGAGGGCTCAGGGATTGGGAATGCCAATCCAACTCCATAAATGTGTTCTATGATGGTCTAAGATTCTATCATGTGAAGGAGAGCTCTTGATCAATTTGGAAAGAGGTTAAACCATCAAACCCTCACTAAAAATCAATGAGGTCTAATTAGGCCTAAAAACTTGGCTAAAAGATAGGAAAGGGTTGTACGGGGAGCTTGGAGACATAAGGGTTTTGGAATCCTTTGTATCTTCAAAAAGGGTATCAGGAAATATGATCTTTCTGACTTCTTGTGAGGAAATTTTAAAATTTAAGCCTTGAAATGTGAGTTGGATGACCTACAAGGACTTAGTAGCCTTTTGGAGTAGGTTTAGGAGATTGACTTGTAGGAGGAAATTTCTACATGGAGCAACACCTGAAATTGAGTCAAACTAAGACAAATTGAGTATTCTCTCATGTCTATTACCTAGATTTGAGAATTGGAGTGAAAGGATGAATTCCTTAGTTGAATTCATATGACGAGTTGTGGGATCAAGAGTGAGTTAAAACCCTTGGTAGTGAGATCTTGTGGAGTAGAGGAGATTAGGAAGAATCCCTTAGTGTGAAGGGTCTAAAGAACCCTAAGATAGGTCAAGAAAAGACCTAGGTAAGTCCTAGAGGAAGTAGGGCTAGTTTGAAGAAATTCTCCCTATCAAATTGGTATCAAAGCCACTGAAAGGCTTGGGTAGTACAAGGTGTATGTTAGAAAGAAGTGAATCCATTGGAGATAACACAATGGTGACCAATACTAAATTTTATAGAGAAGTGGTTGAAAAAAAAGAAATAAACAATATCCTAGAGGAGACTATGGAAGCTTTGAAAGACAAGGTTGATGAAGTGGCAATGATTGCTGGTAGAATGCAAGAGAAGATGGCCATTAAAGATGAGAAGGGCAAAGAATTAGCTGATAAGGATTATATCCCTGAACCAGATCCACCTATGCAAGAAGAACCTTTCCTAAAAGCCATCAAGGCATTGGAAGGTAAAGATTTAGAAGGGATACCACTGTTCATCGACAAGATGGATTCAAAGTTTGTGATGGAGTGGATTGAAGGGATGGAGAATCACTTTGAATGTGAAGGTGTCTCAGAGGCACAAAGAGTGAAGGTGGCTAAATAAAGGCTAAGGGGACCATCTCTAACATGGTGGAAGTTCCTTCAAGAAGAGAGGGAGAGAGAAGGAAAAAGGCTCATTGCAAATTGGAGAGCTATGGTCACAAAAGATCATGGACAATTATTTGCTAGAGGATCATGAGATCCAAATGCATAAGAAAAGACAAAATCTCAGACAAAAAGAGATGGAGGTGGCTTCTTACATCGAAGAGTTTCAGAAACTCTATTTGAGGTCCAAGGTTCAAGAAGAGGAAAGTATCCAGGTTGCTAGATACTTGGGTGGTTTAAGGTTTAGTATCCAAGAAGAGATTAGTCTTTGGACTCCTACTACTATTTACAAGTCACTACTACATTTGACCTCATTTTTCTACCAAAATTTTTTACAATCAATTAAAAAGGTTTAGGTTGGTCAGATTATAGAAAGAAAACTTCATTTTTTTTTAATCCATGCCCGTGTTAGTTGAAATTTTAAAAAGAAAAAAGATTTTGTATCTCATTTCATTTGGAGTGCATGAAGGAGTTGGTGCACGCTCCAAATGAAATGAGATAAAAAATATTTTTTCTTTTAATTTGGATTGCATGAAGGAGCTAGAGCCTATGATTGTTTGAACTTTTATTTGGTGAGTAAAAGGAGGACCGCCTACCTGTGAGGGTTTCCACTGTGATTTGGTGTAAAAGGAGGACCGCTTGTAAGGATTTCCTTACTCTGTATTTGTCTGGCATTATTTTATTGGTTACCTGCTTAGGGACCATGAGAAATGTTCTAGGGCATCATGTATTTGGTATTTTCTGGCACATTTTTTTATCATTGTTTATATACATTTGATTAAGAGATGAACTTGCAAAACCCTAAATTTCTGAATCATCACATCATGTTACACTGTAAATGTACTAGTGTTAGGTTTATGATTGTAAGGCTGGAAGAGGAAATATTGCAAACAAGATTGAGAAAACTATGTTTTTAACATTTTTTTTACTGCTATTTGTTTTTTGCCAACTTCATGTGGATTGGAATGTCAAATCTAACTCCATAGGAAGTCTACCTGGAGTCATAGCTTTCAATTATGACCGGTCTGAGATCATTTGGTGGAGAAATCCAAAAGAAATCATGTGACAGTCATCTATAGAACATTTTTGACATAAAAATAGGGCAGTCGGCTTTCTATAGTCGACTTTCTATGGACTCTTTTAGACCAGGTGTGATTGTCTACACACTATGGCTTCATAAATGCTTAAAAAGACCCCAAATAAAAAAGAAACCATAGATGCCTTGGAATCCCAAGAGTCCAAAACTTCATCAGTGTTTAATAATATCTAAAAATGAACAAACCTCAAATTAATAGGGCTCATTCCACCGAGAACCTCAAAATCCCCAAATTTAGCACTTCTAAACCCTTAATGCAAGGGCTTCTTAAATCTCCTATCTTTGATCAATTCTAGGTCCAATAGGTAGTTGTTTCACCATTAAATGATTATTATAAGATGATCCAAGTCATAATATATGTTCCTCCTTCAGACCAAATGGCTATTGTTGTAGCATACCAAGCAAATTCATTAAGTTTCCTTTATAAATTATGGTGATCAACCAAACATTTTTCCTTCTCATTACATTAATGGATTAGGAAACTAGAGTACATGTTAATACTCAGTCATTCCATGTGTTATAGTGGTTAGAGGTCATGGAATGACCATATTCAATTGGAAACTCACAAAACTATCAAAGGAATGGCTGAAACTACTCTGCCAGTCATAATTAATTGAGTAAAAATACAAATACAAACCTAACAAATGCATAGATGTGGTCTAGGATCAATATATAACTATTCCAAATGCATTTAAATGTAAGAAAATGACAAAATGAATCCAAAATAAGTCTAAGAAATAAAGGGAATGGCATTTGAAAGAAGTTTATTTAGCAAAAACTCAATATAGTCCATACACTAGTTCTCTTCTTCTATACAATAAAACTTTGGCATATTTGGTGGACTCCTAGACACTACCCCAACCAATCCCAATTGGTTGGATGGATTATTTTGCACTAAAACATAACAAAATCCAATTCCCTCCATTTTCTAATAACCATTGCATTTCAAATTTTTGAATTTACAACATTACAAATTTGGAGTTTTTGAAACTTTTAAAGATAATGAAGCCTTAAGACTTTGAAATGTGACCCAAATGAACTTATTAAGCATTATTAAAATCAAATCTAAAATATTATAAACTTTTAACACCAAATACCATCCTAGGCTCTTATTTTGGTCCTAAGGCCTATTAGGCCTTTTAGGACTTATTACATATTTGCCATTTGCATTGCATGGAATGACCTTATAGGCCATTATAGGTGCCAATACATTCCAATTGATGTCTTTACATGTCATTAGGTGCATGGTTGTCATTATGGACTCCTGGTAGTCTTTGGATGTTCTAGGTGCCCCTGCACCATGTACACCACCTTTGAAAGGATTCTTGTCCCAAGAATCAGTCCTGGCATTGGATGTCTGAGTCTAAACCTATACTTTAGGAATATGGTGCCTTGACAGTTGGTTCTTTCTGCCCACTAGACATCCACATCTGAACATGTTTTTTTACTAGCTACCCTTCAATAGGACACTTGACTGTACCTATTTGAACATAGTTCAAATCCCAAAAGTCTGCATTTCTAGGACTGTGCAACATTGTCCTATTCAATCCTTTATCCTTTTCTTCCCAAACCTGATTTGTCCTTCATCCTCTTCCCCTCATTGAAGAACCTCCTTGATTGCTTCTATTCTGTCTAAAAGATCTTCTTCTTTCAGACTTCCATCATACATAGGGATATCTCCCCTCACCTTATGCTACTCATTATTCATAGCCTTGAATATCCTGATTGTCCTTTTCTATTTAGGATCTATTTGGGAGAAGAGTGGGAGAAGACAATCTGAGATTTTGAATACCTAGAATCCCTTATTGAACCCTTAAAGTTGAATTATCCTTTAAAGAGTGTTCCAAGGTGGTAGTTTGAAGTTGAATGATTCCTATATTGTAGATAAAGTGTGGACAAATTTTTTGCTGACATCAGAGGGATATAAAAAAGATGGTGATCATTAATGCAGATTTGGATGAAAGGTACATTGTAGAGACATGCATATTCAAGACACATTGTAAGTGCAAAAACAAAGTTTGTAAAGTTGTAGTTTCAAATGGTGTGTTTTAAAATTTTGTTTCCATTGAGATGGTTCAAAATTTGAATTTGCCAAGGATACTACATGAGAGGCCATATAGGGCACATGGGATTAATGTGGAAGACCAAGTTGAGGTGACAGGGAAAGCACAAGTGCACTTTAGCATTGGGCCATATGAGGATAGCCTATGGTGTGACATCATTCCCATAGTGGATTTTCATTTGATCCTTGGGAGAGCATGGAAGATAAGTAAACGTACCCTCCATGATGGAGAAAAGAACACTTACACATTCTTGGATAGAGGAAGGAGAGTTGTGTTGCAGCCCTTGAAAGATGAAGAAGTGTCATGGACATTGACAAGGAGTGTTGGTATTTTGGAGTGGAATTGACTCTTGGGGAGTGAAGGGAAGACAATAGAAAAAAGGATAGAAGAGAAGATTGGTGAGAATTCTAATGACAACATTGAACAATCAGTAGAACACCATATAAAGTGTTTCCAAATAGAGATGTATGTGAAGATGAATAGAGAGAAGTCAGAGTATGAGGATAATCATGAAGATGATAGGATTGAGAAGACAATGAGGATGTGTGGGCCACAAAAGGAAAATGCTCAAGAAGTTGAGATAACAGAGACAAAGAAGGGAATTATAGAGGTTGCTGATGAACTAGATGAGTGCATGGATGAAGGAATCCAAGTTGGGACAGTCAAGTGTCCATTAAAAGTTGCTATTGAAAAGATAGAAGATAGGGTTGTGAAGAAAGCCATAGATGACATGTTTGCATGCCAAGGAGGATGGCATTGGAATGAGAAGTTGAAAGAGGTCTCAGAGGTGATAGGGACCTTAGAGAGTGAAGAGTCAAAGCTCTTGAAGATAGTGTTGCAGCAAGAAGCCACAAGATGGCATAAGAAGATGAGGAAGAGGGTTGTGTGGCCTATTAAAAGGCTTATGGAAGAGAAGAAACTACTGAATGGAGGACTCGTTGAGAGAGTTCAAGGAGTTGCTGATGAGGAGAGTGTAAAATTTTCTGATAGTTTTATAGAAACTAGTGGTCAAGAAAACCTTGTTTATTTTTGTTTCTAACACTTTTAATGATAGGTTTGCCGGAGTTTGATAGTGTTCACCATGCAAGTGTTATTTTTGCACACATCTATGGGAATATAAACATGAAGGCTGATAGATTTAATGCTTTGCATGAGCACATAATAGTGAAACTTCTTTATCAAAGTGTTCCTCTATCCCTCTAAGGCACCATTTATTTTAGATAATTTAATTTTAACTTTGGTTGTGTTAACAGAACTATGTTGAATTTATTTTGTAGTTGTTTAACATGAGAGTTTGTAGATTAGTAGGAGTTCACAGATACTAGTGTGCCATAGTTGCCCATCTATAACTAGTAAGATGCACATAGCTCATGTACCTCATGCTAGTGTTCTTGGATACCTTGGATACACTATTTTTCATTAGACTAGACATTATCCAAATAGTGAGTATTTATATAAAGTGCTATAACACACAAGCGGTCCTCCTTTTACACCAATTAATAACAGTGACAACCCTCACAGGTGGTTGGATAATGTCTAGTCTAATCCAAGCACACTAGCATGAGGTACATGAGTTATGTTCATCTCACTAGTTATAGATGGGCATTAATTCTCAATTGAATTCAATACGTTCCCATAAAAAATGTGAACTCCTATTAAACTACAAACTCTCATGTTAAACAACTACAAAATAAAGTCAACATAGTTCCATTGTAACACTTAGTACATATAATTGAAGGCTACCATTTGGGCCCTACAATCTTCCCTTAAAGGAACAACTATATGCATGGATATGTTCATACGTTACCACCAAGTAAAGATCACATTCTAAACTTACAAATCAATACACTAGTGTTTTGACTATACCTATGGGGAAGTGTACTCCAAAATTGCACAAAAAATAAGTGTACTCCAAATAGACTAACCTCTACAAAGAAATGACTAGAATCTATTAACCAACCTTCTAACTGTCAAATCATTATGCTTTCAAATCAATTACCTATCGGTGTATCCCTTGCAAGGGAGAGAAGCCAAACACATAAAGAACATGCACATAAATATGACAGCTGAAAAAATTAAATGGAATACACCAAGAAGTACCAAATGATGAATGCTCAATTGTTGTAATCGCAAAGAAATATCAGAACCGTCCATTTCTAGAACTTGATTTTTCTATAGTCCTAATGATTTTTCTTATTTCTTGAACATTGTTGACATACTTAAATGGAATACAAAATACCAAATGATGAATGCTCAATTATTGTAATGGCAAAGCATCAGAACCGTCCATTTCTAGAACTTGATTTTCTAGTCTAAATGATTTTTCTATAGTCATAATGATTTTTCTAGAACTTGATTTTCTAGTCTTAATGATTTTTCTATAGTCCTAATGATTTTTCTATAGTCTTAATTATTTTTCTTTTGTCCTAATGTTTGTTTCTCTTGATAAATTAGGCCTTGAATTTGAATTTTTGTTCACTATTTTATTTCATCTTGATATTTCATTCATTTTTCATATACACAAAGACTACACATGCTAATAAAAAAATGAGCTATTTGATTAAGGTTAACTATTCATGATTGTAAAGAGTCAATATTTCTAATGGTACTCCTTTGTGTATTCCATTTTAAAATAATCATTTTTCTATGGCTATGATAAATGTCCCTTTGTGTTGAGAAAATTATAGTTGAAAAAATGGTTGCAAACAAATCATCCTTCTTCCACCAACATTCTAGTCAATGTAGAAGTAATGAGTCATTCCATTCAAGAAAGACCATGTCTAACAATATCAACCTAGAATAATATCAACTTGTGCATATACCTCCTATGATCAACTCTTATATGCACAAGTGATGAACATTCAGATTTTCATAAGCAGTACTTTGAGTAGTCCTCTAACACATGTACTATTGTGAAAATCATCACAAGTCCATTTGTTGGAAGAAATCTCATAGTACACATGTTTGGAGGTTTGAAGGAAACAAGAGAATTTTAAGAGTCACTAGTCTTAATATTGTAATTAATATAGCCAAGCTTCATTCAATGGTACATTCAAACATGAAACAAACCATTCTTAAACCGGATTAAACTAGTAAACCAAAGGACATACTGATTATAAGTAAACTAGGAAACCAAAGGACATGGTTTTACTGCTAAGTCTCTATTTGTTGGGCATACTGATTATAAGTACTTGACATATATGACAAATTTTTCTACTTAAGGTTTGCAAAATGATTACGCCTATACTGAAAAAAGACCATCAAATCATTATGCTTTCAAATCAATTACCTATTGGCATATCCCTTGTGAGGGAGAGAAGCCAAACACATAAAGAACATGCACATAAACATGACATCTGAAAAACTTAAATGGAATATGCCAAGAAGTACCAAATGATGAATGCTCAATTGTTGTAATGGCAAAGCACCAGAACCGTCCATTTCTAGAACTTGATTTTCTAGTCTAAAATATTTTTCTATAGTCGTAATGATTTTTCTAGAACTTGATTTTCTAGTCTTAATGATTTTTCTATAGTATTAATGATTTTTCTATAGTAATGATGGTGTGGTGCATTATTGATATAAGCTCGATGGCTCTTGTCAATGTTCCAAATGGTCAATGTGGTGGTGGGAAGCATGTGTTGAAGACTTTACAAACACAAATCAACCTTGGATGATAATTTTGGTGCTGCCCAAATTGAAAAAAAGGTTGCTAATGTGTATATATTTAATGTTTCTATAGTAAATACTATTCATTATATCATAAGAACTAATGTAGATTTGGCATCATATGGAAATAATGGCTATGGATACTTTAGTTGGGTCGATGACAACTCATCTACATCTATCCACCCATCTCCACTTATCCGCGATGAAGGATTTGAGTGCAAAATGTGTCAGGCTAGGGAAAATTCTAAAATTATATGTTTACGATGCCTTGTTTGTATTGCAATCACATATCTTTATTGCGACCATATGCAGAGATGAACTCAGGAATTAGTTAGTTTAGTATTTCCATATTATAACTAATATTTTAATATGGATATGATGTAACTTATCTTTTCCTCAAGTGCACATATATATGGTTTACATCTTTTTTTAGAATAATTCTTCATGTTTATGGCTCAGGTGAGCCCCAATCTGCTATCAATCACATGATTTAACATATAGTGTTTTCTTGGTTATTCCATTTGTTCCTTGACCTTTGAAGGCCATTTGGTAATTTCAACTACACCCAAGGATCCATCAGTAGTTGTGGAAAATAGGATTCATGTTGCAATGCCCAAGCTATGAGATGGGAAAGAGAGGTAAGAAGAGTGGAAATAAGATGATATTCCTGACATCATGGATGGACACAATGTTGTAGACTTTATTGATCTAGATATCTTGCAGAGGCTTGAAGAACTAGATAGAGAAGAAGGGCTTTGGATGGTAGCTAAGGGTGACGAGGATGATGACATGGGGGAAGATGACATGGGCTTGCCAATATCTACTGAATACAAGGTATTAGAATGATAGGCTATAAGTATCAGAATATAAACTAATGTAAAAGGAAAAAACACATATGTATCATCATTTAATAAAAAATATAAAAATATCCCACAGACACATAGTTGCTATTATAACAACCATCCTCTAATCCCATGGTGTACTAGTCTCAAGGTAAGAAAAATTTACTTAAGCCATCATATAAGTATCATCCTAAATTTTAAATAGACATTGACATGGATTGACTATCATTTTCAAGCTTGAACGAGGCTTCATACCACACACCATCCAAAGATTTATACGCAATGCTGATTTAGGCTGGAGGTAAACTACATGTGTCATGTAAACAACATGGTTGAATGCAATCTCTTTTGCATATTTTCAAGAGTTTTCCCACCAATACAAGCGTAAATAATGCATTGAACATAATCTATGAACACTACGTGGTATGAAGTCTCACTGACATTTCAAATATATCAATCCTCATGTTATTATCAAAATTGAATTCAAATATTTCTCAAAACATTTATTCATTCATATTCTTCTGAAATGTCTATGTGGTGGTAGACAGATTTTATAAAATGAGCCATTTTATTCCATGTAGAACTACCCATGATGCTAGTTACATTGCACATCTTTTCTTTAAGGAGGTTTTAAGGATACATGGGCTCCCACTAAGCATTGTATTAGATAGGGATAGTAATTTCATGAGCCATTTTTGGCAAACCTTATGGAAAAGACTTGGAACTAACCTATCATTTAGCTCAACTTACAATCCACAAATAGATGAAGAGTGGACATGTAGAGGATTTTACTCAAACTATGAAAGAAGTACAAGAGCAGGTGACATGGATCCCCCACACGATAGAGGTTGTGGGGATACTCCTCCCACCCATTCGTCAGAGATCGTAAAGCTTATTGAAATTGTACTAATTAGATAGTTGAAAAATGTTATATTATTATATTATTTTATTTGGGGTTTTGGAGTTATTACAATAGTTTTATTGATATTCCTGTCACAATTTGATGTTCAGGATAGGGGAAAATCACCTGCAATAAAAGAGCCAATAGATGTAGATACAGATGAGGATATCCCAAAAATCCCTAATCTAATAAATATGTTGAAGAAAAAACTAAAAAGAGTCAATACAAAAATTATTAGCAAAAGAAAATTTTAGAAAATTTTAGAAAAAGCTGCCAAACATCTTAAGACTGTGAGAGACTCATATAGAAGGAGTCTCTTCTAGAACCCAAAGTATGAACGTCCTCCCTTTATTCCAGTGAGGGATTGGAATGAGTTTATTTTGGATGCAAAGGAGAAAGGAGATACTCAAAGAGGAATTACACCAACAAATGAGAGAAGAAGGTATGTAATAGTATTAACTACTAGTAGAATGTAATAATGCACTAATTAGTGATCTTTATATGTATATCATGTAACATATTTCAAACTTTTCATAGGTTGAGGGACACATCAAAGGAAAAAAAGGCTAGACTGCAAAATATTTCACAATAGCTGACAAACATAATTGTAGGCATCATGGTCACAATTTTTTGGAGACAACGTAATTGAGTTGTATACCTAGATGATGGAAAGCAACTTCTACTCCTTTGATTCCAAGTTGACATTGTGGGATCCAAAGACCATAGATAAGGAATATATTTAGAGAGCAGAGGAGGGCCATAATGACCAAAATAATACAGGATGAACCTCAATTTAAATGAGGCAACTGCAAACATTTTAATATATTTTTATTATTAAATAATGAAATTTGCATATACTAGTGTTCTAAGACCCTCTATATAAATTTCATTATTTAATAATAAAATTCTATTAAAATGTTTATAGTTGCCTCATTTAACTTGAGGTTTGTCCTATATTATTTTTTTCATTATGGCCCTCCTCCGCTCTGTAAATTTATTCCTTATCTATGGTCTTGGGATCCTGTAGTGTCAACTTGGAACTGGAGGAGTAGAAGTTTCTCTTCATCATCTAGGTATACCACTCAATTATGTTGTCTCCAAGAAAATGTGACCATGATGCCTACAATTATGTTTCTCAACTGTTGTGTCCCAAGACCCCTTATGACCCTTTACAACCTCTAAGAATACATCTTGGAGGTCTTAAAATGTCATAAAGGGTCATAAGAGGCTCCTCGGAGGGGCCAGATGAGCTTTCACCTTCACGTGGTTGGCCCTGTTAAGTAGAGAATGTTAATTAAACTATTCTTGAAACAAAGAGAAGCTCAATAATTTAAGGTCTCAGTCCACAGATAAATTAAATTAGACTTACTAAGCCTCTTATTGTAGTTTGTAATAAGATTGATTTGCAACCACTAGAGACTACTCGACAAGCTTGAAGAAGTGGTATATTTTGGAAAATGAAGAGTGGAAAGAAGATGATATTCCTGAGATCATGGATGGACATAATGTTGTAGACTTTATTGATCTAGATATCTTGTAGAGGCTTGAAGAACTGGAGAGGGAAGAATGGCTTAGGATGGCAGCTAGGGTGACAAGGATTTCACAATAGCTGATAAATATAATTGTAGGAATCATGGTAACATTTTTTTGGAGACAAGATAATTGAGTTGTATACCCAGATGGAGTACAACTTCTACATCTCCAATTCCAAGTTGACACTATGGGATGGAGAACAACTTGGAACTGGAGGTGCAGAAGTTTCTCTCCATCGTTTGGGTATACCTCTCAATTACATTGTCTCCAAAAAAATGTGACCATGATGCCTACAATTATGTTTCTGAACTATTGTGTCCCAGGACCCCTTATGACCCTTTATGACCATTTATGATCCCTAAGAATACATCTTAGAGGTCTTAAAATGTCATAAAGGGTCATAAGAGGCTCCTAAGAGGGGCCAGATGAGCTTTCACCTTCACGTGGTTGGCCCTGTTAAGTAGAGAATGTTAATTAAACTATTCTCAAAACAAAGAGAAGCTCAATAATTTAAGGTCTCAGTCCACAGACAAATTAAATTAGACTTACTAAGCCTCTTATTGTAGTTTGTAATAAGATTGATTTGCAACCACTAGAGACTACTCTACAAGCTTGAAGAAGTGGTATATTTTGGAAGATGAAGAGTGGAAAGAAGATGATATTCCTAAGATCATGGATGGACACAATGTTGCAGAATTTATTGATCGAGATATCTTGTAGAGGCTTGAAGAACTGGAGAGGGAAGAAGGGCTTAGGATGGAAGCTAAGGGTGATGAGGATTTCACAATAGATGACAAATATAATTGTAGGCATCATGGTCACATTTTCTTGGAGACAAGATAATTGAGTTGTATACCCAGATGGAGTACAACTTCTGCACCTCCAATTCCAAGTTGACACTGTGGGATGGAGAACAACTTGGAACTGGAGGTGCAAAAGTTTCTCTCCATCATCTGGGTATACCACTCAATTACATTGTCACCAAAAAAATGTGACCATGATGCCTACAATTATGTTTCTCAGCTGTTGTGTCCCAAGACCCCTTATGACCCTTTACGACCATTTAGGAACCCTAAGAATACATCTTAGAGGTCTTAAAATGTTGTAAAGGGTCATAAGAGGCTGCTAGGAGGGGTCACATGATCTTCCACCTTCACGTGGTTGGCCCTGTTAAGTAGAGAATGCTAGTCTATTCTCAAAACAAAGAGAAGCTCAATAATTTAAGGTCTCAGTACAAGCACTAGAATTGAGTTTTTTGGCATGGGTTGGGAAATTTTTGTATATCAACATGCGATAGAGTTTGGGAAAAAAACTCTATCGCATGTTGATATACAAAAATTTCCCAACCGTGCCAAAAAACTCAATTGTAGTGCTTGTACTACATGACTAGTGCCAAAACAGGGCTCTCCCAATCACTGACTATGACCCGCTAGCAAAAAGCAATAAAATGAGTGTGGACACCTAAAGATAAATATTAGATAGGGGAAAATAACCTACAACAACAAAGGAAATAGCTGTAGATACAGATGAGGATATCCCAAATCCCTAATATAATAAATACGGTGAAGAAAAAGAGTAATGCAAAAATTATTACTATTTTGGAAGTTGAAAATCCAACTAAGGAGATGCTAAATAGGATAGATGAATTGATGGTGTGAGCACGTCATTTTGAAGTAAGCAGTAATGAATCTTTAGTTATAACAAAAGTTTAATAAAGGTTTATATTTTATACTCTTTTATGTCATGAACTAAAATATGTATTTGTTCTTGTTATAGGATTTTTTTCTTGCTCAATTACTTGGCCATGGACATCATGGTGAGGCCGGTAGTAGCATCATGCAAAATAGTAATAATTTTTGCATTGACTCTTTTTAGTTTTTTCTTCACCGTATTTATTATATTAGGGATTTCTGGCATATCGCCATCTATATCTACAGTTATTGCCTCTGCTATTGCAAGTGCTTCTCCCCTATCCCAAACATCAAATTATGACAAAAATATCAATAAAACTATCATAATAACTCCATGAATGTTGTTTTAAGTAATTATCTATGAATGTTGTGTATTAATATTGAATTATATGTCATGTTAATGAATTTTTTTATGTGTTAATGGGGAATTTAGATTGATGTTAGGGGGAGGGGGGTTGAGGCCACATGAGCTTCCACCTTCACATGGTTGGCCTTGTTAAGTAGAGAATATTAAAGTATTCTCAAAACCAAGTGAAGCTCAAACTAACATACCTTCATTATTTATTCAATTTCATTCGTTTTAGGTCTTTACTCATAAGTGCATTTCAAATGTGTCATTGTTAGGCAACTATCAAATAAAAAACTAGAAGGGCCAATAGTCAACTTCTCATTGTCATTGTTTGGCATGATTCGGCTTCATTTTGTGTTAGTAATATCATATTGAATGCATCAACCTCTCTTGGCCTAATGTGGATTATTTCATTGGTTTGTGTTTTTGAGTAGGTGAAGTGTTAAATCAGTTCCTATCTTCTATTCTTAATTCAATCAAACTATAGGAGGGCCTAACATATATACTCAGCATAGAATTGACTACTAGTCTGGGCAATTGAACACACTAAGTCTTTGGCTTGAGAGAAAGAGTTGGGTAATGTTGTTTCTGAACACCTGTGTAATTGTCCTTAGTGGCCTCTTTTTCTTAATAGGTTATTTTTATATATATGTAGTGTTCATATTTTATTTTTTATTACAAATTCTTTTTGTGTATATGCTAGTGCTATGGAACCTAAATAAACAATTATAAATGCAATAGATAATGTCTTCGATTAAGGAATTAATGTACCACATGTAAAACAAAATCCATGCTTAATGCCATTTTGTGCAAAATGAGTTTGTCTATTATCATATCAGATTTTGTTACACCCTTCATGACTATAATATTTAAGTTAAGTATTGTTGCAATTTTCTAAAGTAGCAAGTTCTATTGTCATTGCTTTTTTTCTAGTGGTTTTGAGGAGATCACGAATTATCAAGCAAAGATATTGAAGTGGAAAGGAAAAGTTTCTGAGAGGTTACAAATATTGAGTCATTGATCAGGTATACTATTTTTTAAGTAATCACTACAGAAATGGTTAAGTTTTCCTAAATTTTTAAAATAAGTCATAATTATTCAGTATCATATTCTTAGCTGCAAGTTGTAGGTCTTCATACCATAAATTTTAGAGTTCAACTCTTACATGGACAAAGTTGTAGGTTATATATTGAACCATTTGTTATCTTTTTTGACTCTTTAGTTGTCAGAAAGATTAAATTCACATCCTAGTTGTCATTGTGTTTGGGACATAAAGCTTTATTTAACTAAATTAATTCTTTTAATATTTAGATAAAAAATCTACAAATAAAGCCTAGACTGGGGATTGCATAGAAAAGTATCATATGAAGAACTACTAGTGATCTTTATCATATAAAACATTTAGCAGATCTCCATAAAATGGATGCACATCATCTTGGTTGGGGAAATCATCTTAGCAAATACATCTGAAGCAGCAACAAAAGTAGCAACAATAGAAGCATCAGTAGTAGCAAATACATCACTAACACTTTTCGAGCATATTTCATCGACTCCTCAAAATGAGCAGCCTTTATTTCAGCTACATCATCACTATCATCCTCATCCATTTCCTTGGGGTTCTCACTTCTTTTTCTTTCATGTTCAATATCCTGTAAAAGTGCAGATGAAAGAGAACATGACAAATTGAAATAATAAGATATAAGTTGAGGAAAATTGAATCAAAAAATGTAAAATTCTAACAAACCAATTTAAAAAAAACCATTAAGAAATTCATAACCAAATCTAGTTTGCAAAAGTCACCGTAATTGAAACTCACCTTCTCAATATTTTCTCTAATAGCATACTTGCAAGCCCACTGACAAATCTCTGTAATATCGGCTCCATTGAATCCTTGGGTATAACACGCCAATGCCATTAGGTATAATGAAAATTGTTTTCTTGGTTGTCATTCCATCTATCTCTGTCAACAACTGGTTAAAGACTCTGTTCACAACACCACCAACATCTCCAACACTGCTTCCATGCTGCAAACATGCAAACCAATTATGCATCACCAGTTAGAGCCTATCTCTCAAATAGTTCAAACAAAATGAAAAAACCCATAGTTTCACGCAAAGCAGAGTAGATGGATTGCTAGAGCCCACTAACAAATCTCTATAATATATCATCAATAAATATAATGGATGGGGCATTCTTCTTAGAATCCTCAAAAGCCTTCCAGAGATTTATTTCACTTTCTCCAACCAACTTTGACATGATCTCAAGTCCATTAATACAGAAAAAGAAGGCACCAGTTTCATTTGCCACTGCCCTAGCAATTAAAGTTTTCCCAGAATCAGGAGACCCATAGAGCAGAATACCATTTGTGGGCTTCACACCAATAGATTTTAAGAGTTGTAGGTGTCTAAGAGGAAGCTCTACCAATTCATAGATCACTAGTTAGAATTAGTTGAACTAGACTTTCTTTGTTGTAGAATTGATTTAGTATAGAATATTTTCCAGCAGGAATTTTTTTTTAAAAGAAAGGTTTTCATAGCATTATCTACCACTTGAGCAAAAAGTTTCCATAGCTAAATTTCCTTGCCATAGTTAATATTTCTCTAAAGACTTAAAAGTTAGTAAGTCCTCATCTAAAGGGTTGATAAAATAAATAAAGTTTCAAACATATGAATAGATAAAACTCATACAAGCCAAAGCCAAAGCCAAATTGAATAGCATTGGCTATTTGCCAGTGGAAGGTCCCTGCTAGAACAAATACATTTGTCACTTCATTAAAATGACAATTGTGTACTAAGTTTCCTAATTGTATAAGTCATTGTCATCTTTATTATCTGTTGTAGAATATACATTTGAACCACTAGTAGAAGCACTAGGAAATTGAAATTCAGAACCAAAGCCTCAAGATTGTTGTAGTGTTTGTGCAAAGGCTTGATACTTCTGAATATCAGCATCACTAACACTTCTTCGGGCATATTTCCTTGACTCCTCAAAATGAGCAGCCTTTATTTCAGCTACCTCATCACTATCATCCTCATCCATTACCTTGGGGTTCTCACTTCTTTTTCTTTCACATTCAATATTATTCTATAAAAGTGCATAGGCAAGAGAACATGACAAATTGAAAAAATAAGATACAAGTTGAGGAAAATTGAATCAAAAAATGTAAAATTCTAACAAACGAGTTCAAAAAAAACCATTAAGAAACTAATAACCAAATCTAGTTTGCAAAATCCACCACAATTGAAACTCACCTTCTCAATATTTTCTCTAATAGCATACTTGCAAGCCCATTGACAAATCTCTGTAATATCTCATCAATAAATATAATGGATGGGGCATTCTTCTCAGCCTCCTCAAAAGCCTTCCAGAGATTACTTTCACTTTCTCTAGCCAAATTTGACATGATCTCAGGTCCATTGATATAGAAAAAGAAGGCACCGATTTCATATGCCACTGCCCTAGCAATTAAAGTTTTCCTAGAACCAGGAAGCACATAGAGAAGAATAACCTTTGGGGGATTCACACCAATAGATTTGAAGAGTTGTGGGCATCTAAGAGGAAGCTATACCAGTTCATGGATCACCAGTTAGAGCCTATCTCTCAAATAGTTCAAGCAAAATGAAAAAACCCATAGTTTCACGCAGAGCAGAGCAAATGGATTGATAGAGCCCAAAGTAGTTTGGAAAAATGAATGAGTAGGGACCCACTGGCAACAAGCATCAGAATGAGTGTGGACACCTGAAGATACATATCTAGACTAATCACTGATCACAATGTCGTTGGTGATTAGTTTGGATATTTATCTTCAATTTTTTTTAAACACTACACATTTTGTCAAAATTTTGACCCACCCGCGTCAAAATTCTAGCATAAAATCGACCATTTTGTGTTGAAATGTGGTGTCACAGGTTTGGCATCCTAGTTGGAGCCACTAAATATTTCTACCAATTATGGTCAAAATATGACCATCACGAGTTTGGCATCCTAGTTGGAGAGACCAAAGTTTTTGACTAATATTAATTTATATTGGTCGAAAGATCGACCAATACACGACCACATGCCAATGTTATTTTTGGCCTAGATTGCTCTCATTTTATACCAATATTGGTGTCGATAATTTGACAATTTCAGGTATCGGTCAATACTTTGATGTAAATAATAGCAACAAACCAGTTGGTCGACTATTCGACTGTGTTGGGTAGAAACTTCAACCAATATTGCATCAAAAAATGGTGCAAAATGTACTAGTGAGTGCTTTCAATTAGCACTTAAAGTAGAAGAAAAGAACAAGAAGAAGAAAGACTCTAACCCAAAAGGTAGAGGTAGAGGGAGAGACTCTAGAGGACATAGAGGTGGCTATGGTGGTAGGAGTAATGAACCTATAAGTTGAGGAGACTCCAAGCTAGTTGAACAAATCAGTGAACCAAATGTAAGAGGTAATTATGGTAGAGATAGAGGATTCCAAAATGGTAGAGGAAGATCAAGTGGATTTAGTAGGGGATCACACTTTGCAAGCATGAAGTGTTATAATTATGGAAAGCTAGGCCATATTGCCTATAGGTGTCCGATTAAGGCTTCTAGTTCTCAAGGAGAGAAGAAGATAGCATATTCCCAAGAGGAAGAAAGTAGTGTGAAGTCACCTAAAGTGACCTTAGATTCAGAACATGGAGAGAACCTCATGTTTATGAGATTTATACTCAAGGAACCTATCAAAGAGGAACCAAAGCATAGGAGTGATCTTTTTAGGATCAAATGTAAGATCCTTGGTAAAGTTTGCAAAGTTATCATTGATTCAGGCTCAACTGATAACATTATATCTATATCTTCTTAAAATGAAAGTACTTCCATGTTAATATCATTTAGCCCTCTGAGTAAGTGGTCTGGGGTCATGTCAAGAACCTTGATTGGGTCTTCGCATGGATCTGGGTCTTTCCCCCCTATTCTGCTTCTCTCTCCCTATTTCAACCCTCATTTCTGGCAACTTTCTCTAAGAATATGAAGATCTTGACTTTCTAGATCAAGGAAAACCTAGTCCTTGACCTAAGTCAGGGATGACCTCATCCTTGACCTAGGGAAAAGACTACCTCATCCCTGACCATAGGTCCAATTTTCAAATTCTAGAAGTTTTGGGATGTCGGGTTTTGAAAAACTTTATTTTCTCGCTTCTAGGTCAGCTATTTTGGGTTTTAGAATGGTAAAATCTTAAATTGCATTTAATTTGGGTTTATTTCTAGGGGTTAAGGTTAATTGGGATATAATTCTCTAATGTTGGCCTCCTCTAGAGGATTTTTCCCTACATCACTATAAAAGGAAGCCTTCCTCCCTCATTTCAATCCATCTGCAATTCATTATTCATGATCAATCCCTCAAGTGCAATGAAGTTTGTGAGAAAATCACTTTTTTCAAGATAAAGAAAGCATTTCATCAAGAATTTTCAAGGAACCATTCAAGCCCTCATCTCCATTCTCCTTTGAAGATCAAGGATTCAAGAATTCAAGCTTTTGAAGGGATTTGGTTCAAGCATTCAAGATTCATCTTTCAAACCATAGATCTAGCCATGATGGTGGTGTGATCTTCCTTTAAGATCCTTTGTTCATCTTCAAAGATCTATTCATTCTTCTTTAAAGGTGGATTCTGAGCATGCAATCATGGAGTTTTTGATTTACATTTGTTAATTTTATGTTCAAGCTTTCATATCAATATACTTGTTTACATTTCAAATACAATTGCATATCTATCAAATATCATAGCTTCATAGTTAGATCTACTTCTACTAATTGCTAGCATTCTCCATTTCAGTTTCATTATTAAGGCTGGTTCCAAATTAGGGTTTGACCAAGGCAAACCCCTCATCCAAACAAAAAAACAATTTTTCTTACAGGTACAGGTACATGACAATGAATTAAAGTATAGATCTGGATACCCATTTTGATGAACTTTCGAGATCCGTGAATAGAATTTTCGTCGGAGTCAATCTTTAGTGAGGGGTAGGATCCCTCCCTAGGGTAAGACCTTGCCCCACTATCTGGGTCAAGGATGACCTTCTTGCAGAAAGATTAAAAAATTTTGGGTTTTCTCTGTCTTGGTATTTCTAGTTCGGAGCAAGTTGCAGAATTTCCTGAAACTATGCACAGACATCAAAAAATAGTGATTTCTTCATTAGCCATTTTTAGAGATAAGTATTTTTGTTTAATTTAGTTTGTATATACACAACATTTTCCATCACATATACTTCACATTCTATCTATTCACATCACACCCCTATTCCAATTTAATTCTATTCATTTTGGTGAACCCGACATGCTTACCCTCTTTTCTTTTGTGGATTTAGATGCTCTATTGTGTTAGATTTGTGTTTTAATCTCTTCTTGCATTAATATTAGGTTTATTTTATGCTCTTGCATTTTAAATACAAAAATACAAAAAAATCTATATATTCAATAAAATACACAACTATTTCTTGCATTTCATTTACTATGAGGATTGTTAAGATGCTTTGGTTTGTGGTCATGTTCTTTATTACCCTTCTTTTAGCATCTCTTTACCATACCTATGATGTTTATGAGAGTATCATTCAATTCATTATGTTGATGATCCTTCATTTTTCACTCGCTTATGATTTTTTGAAATTGACTGATACTAGTCTTCCTACTTTCAAAACTTTCATTAAAGATTTATGTGGTAGTCTTATTATCCTCTTGGATTATGTGAAGAATTTGGTAGATGATACACCATCTCACCATTCTCCTAATCCTATCATTCCTAATTTGATTCTTAATCTTCCTAATCCTAATCCTATCATTCTCAATTCTAATCTGATGACTAATTCTCCAATTGCTATCCCTAGTTTTTCCCATATCCATGATGGGATTCAAGCTATAGTACAGGATGCTGATGTGTAAGAATTCTTTGATTTACCTTCTCCTCCGATTCATGATGATATTAAAGGAAAGGGTAAAGAAACTTCTTCAAAACCTATTATTCCACCTTATACAAACTTTACTCATGAGCATGATAAACAATCACCTCCTGTAGAAGCTTTACATGATATGTACAGTACAGGATATAATATGATAGCTAAACAAGGTTATAGAGGTTTAGGGCTTGGAGTTAATGAGCATGGTATTAGGTTTCTAGTTCATATACCCCCTAAATAGGATTTATATGGTGTTGGTTGTTCACAATCTCAAGTCAAGGTAGGTTATGGTGATCATCACCCTCCTCTTCATATTATTCTCCCTACACCCACTCTAGATAACACTGATACTCATCAAGATGTAGTTAAGAAGGTGTATGTTCAATTAATGAATTCCAAAAAATAAATCTTTAAACCTATACCGAAAAATGCTTTATCCAAGTACAAATGTCCTTTTCATTATAGTAATACACATTTACTTCCTGATTGTAAACATTTCAAATTATATGTTAGAGAAAGAGCTGCTTTAGGAATTATATCTCACTCTCGTGAAGTTTTACTTGATTCCTTCATAATTTTGATATAGAGGATTCCCCTCGATCTAATATAATATAGACTTCAACTCCTCTTGTCTTTGGACTGGGGAGAAAGCGATGTATTTCCATCCAGTCTCCTAGGATCCATTAGGCTTTTTATTGGGGGGGTAAAAGCACAATAAGTTGTAACCCTTTTATAAAGGAAAAGGCTAGCAAAATCAAAGTCGTTCAACTTCAATAGTATAAAAATGGCATTTATGTTTTTAATTTCAAGATGATGTAAACTAATTAAATGTGATAAAATAGATGAAGTTTATGTTTAATATTTTAAATAATTTTTTTGAATAAGAATTGATATATGTTTTTAATTTTTAAAGATATTTTTTCAATTGCTAAAAATTAGGGGTCTAGTTCCCACCAAAAAATTATATGTAAATAAACATTTTTTCCCCTAATTTCAAAAGATGTCATAAATGACATATATAGCTAGTGCCTGAAGAAATAAAAATTGGTTTGTGACCTATATTTTCTCTTTTATAACAATTCAAATTCCAACTCACTGAAATTGATAGTTTTCATCTCACAATATATTTTTCATAATAAATCTATCCCAATCAAAAAAATAAACATATATTCTTCAAGATGACTCTCTCCTCTAGTGCATCATATATTTTTAAATTTTATTTAATATGATTTAGTATTTTTTTCTTTCTCTGAATCAACATCTGCTTGACCGTTAAAATACCTAGTTGCAATATTTTTTAACTACAATAAACTATGTCTAATTAAAACACTATAAAATCTATATGAGGATATTCTTGACCCTAATTTCTAAAAAAAGGTTTGTTTTTTTTTTTGTCAAAAGTATCATTAAAAATATTAGGAGTTATTGAAATGCCACTTTTCTAAAATAAATTTATTTTATGGTAATTGGACCCTAAGTGGTATAAAACATGCATTTAATAGATATTTCCAATTGGAAAAGTTAAAGCACTTATCTAACTTAGCTGGAATGTCTAGGTAGACCATATGTTTGACCAAAATTAATTTTTAGTTAGAAATACTAAAATTCAGTGGTGCTGATAAGTTAGCCTAAAAGGTGACACCTGATTGTGCTTTTACCATGGGCTTAATTGGTATTCTTTATATCCTATCTCTCTATGGTTTTGTTTATAATCATCCATAGATCCTATTCAAGATATCTTTTCTAAGACATTTTTTTTGTAAAGGTATCCCTTTCCTTCATCCCTGGGGGGAAAGGTTCTTCCTTCTTCCTCTTTGTCTAGGGAACTACTTTCCTTAGCTTAGTGGTATTGGTTTATATTGCAATATTATTTCATCATATTGATAGATGTTGTGACTATGGATAACCTTTTTATATGAGAGGTTGTTGTCCTAGGTCATCACCTCTCCTTTATTTTGCAAATTATGTTCTTTATAAACTGTTACCCTTTCTTTGGTGTTAGAGTTGTTTCCCTCATTTCAAAGATTCATTTTCCTCTTCTTTGTAGCAGGCTTGATGATTGGATCTTTGTTCCCACCTTTGAAAGATGATATTTTATCTAAAAGTACTCCTTTATGGTGGGGGTCTTGTTGATAAGATATCTTTCATTTAGGATCCTTTTTCCATGAGTGACATCCTTTTCACAATTATCTATACTCTTGGATGTAGGGGTTAATATCCCTCATTAAGAATATGGTGTACATTGTTGCTAAATAGGATATCTCTTTACATTGTGAAGTAGGTATCCTCCTCCTCTTCCTTATCATGTCTAGTAGATAGCCGCGATAAGGAGGGGGGCATATATAGGGTCTCCCTTGTACTATAGTTTTTTATTTATATGCTAAATCTTGGAAGGTAACACACATTTGTTGCTAAATCCTGTAAAGACACGCATTTTCAATATGCTAAATCCTCTGAAGGTAACACAGATAAGTTGCTAAATCCTGAAGGGAAACACATTTTAAAATTTTGAATATGCTAAATATTGGAAGGCAACGCACATAAGTTGATAAATCCTTAAAAGACACACATTTTAAATATGCTAAATCTTCCAAAGGTAATGCACATAAGTTGTTAAATCCTGAGGAGACACACATTTCATATTCATAGTGATACAAGAAGGTGGATCTATGGGTGTTCCAGAAGCTGTCAGAAGACGCATTAAAATTCCAAGCACAATTTATGGGTGAACTATCAAGTTTGGCCACCTCTTTGGCTCTCCCTCCCTTGGTGATTCACAGTAAGGTGGGCATCTTACTGGGTGAGGTAATCACTTTCTCCTTTCTCTCTTTTTGATTTCTTGCTAGTAGGACTGGATCATGAAGCTATGTTATTTATAGTATTTCTCTTGTCTTTCTAATGTAATAATTTATGCTTTTATGATAGCTTTCCAAAAATGATATTAGTGTGGGAAACATTTCTTAGCAAGGTTTCTTATGCTAATTGATTTGGGTGTGTTTGTACTAACCCCTCTTTTTGTGTTGTTTTTGGTTTTTATTTTTGCACCCTCGTGTGTGTATGTTGAGTTAGAATACTTAGCCTAGGTTCTTGTGTCCTTAGCTAAGTGTTATTTTATCTCATTGTGAATCCACTTGGATCTTTTCTTTCATCTCCTTTACCAAAATTTTGCATCGAGTCCATACTCTTGCTAAAGTGGGGGCTTAATGTATCGTCTTAAAATGGAAGCACTTTCATATTAAGAGCATTTATCCATTTGAGTAAGTGGTCTAGGGTCATGTCAAGCACCTTGATTGGGTCTTCGCTTGGATCTAGCTCTTCCCCCCTATTTTTCTTCTCTCTCCCTATTTCCAACCTCATTTCTAGAAACTTTCTCTGAGAATCTGAAGATCTTGACTTTCTAGGTCAAGGATGACTTGAAGGGTCAAGGAAAACCTAGGTCACCCTGACCTAGGTCAAGGAAAACCTCATCCCTGACATAGGGTAGAGACTACCTCATCCCTGACCCCAGGTCCAATTTTCAAATTCTGGAAATTTCAGGATGTCGGGTTTCGGAAAACTTTATTTTTCTTCTTTCGGGTCGGTTGTTTCGGGTTTCAGAATGGTAAACTCTTAAATTACATTTAATTTTGGTCCATTTCTAGGGGTTAAGGTTAATTGGGATTTAATTCTCTAATTTTGGCCTCCTCTAGAGGATTGTGCCCTATATCACTATAAAAGGAAGCCTTCCTCCCTCATTTGGATCCATCTACAATTCATTATTCATGATCAATCCCTCAAGTGAAATCAAGTCTGTGAGAACATCACTTTTTGAAAGATCAAGAAAGAATTTCATCAAGCATTTTCAAGCATTCAAGCCCTCATCTCCATTCTCCTTTGAAGATCAAGGATTCAAGCATTCAACCCTTTGAAGGGATTTGGTTCAAGGATTCAAGATTCATCATTCAAACCATAGATCTAGCCATCATGGTGGTGTGATCTTCCTTTAAGATCCTTTGTTCATCTTCAAAGATCTATTGATTCTTCTTTCAAGGTGGATTCCAAGCATGAAATCATGGAGGTTTTTATTTACATTTGTTAATGTTATGTACATTCAAGCTTTCATATCAATATATTTGTTTACATTTCAAATACAATTGCATATCTAAAAATATCATAGCTTCATAGTTAGATCTACTTCTACTACTTGCTAGAATTCTCCATCTCAATTTCATTATTAAGTTTGATTCCAAACCAAGGTTTGACAAAGTCAAACCCCTCATCCAAACAACACAACCATTTTTCTTGTAGGTATAGGTATGGGACAACAAATTGAAGTGCAGATCTCGATACCCTTTTTGATGAAATTTTGAGATTCGCGAAAAAAATTTCCATTGGAGTTGATCTTCATTGAGGGGTATGATCCTACCCTGGGGGAAGACCTTGCCCCACTATCTGGGTCAAGGATGACCTGCTTGCAGAAAGACAAAAATTTTCTAGGTTTTCTCTCTCTCAGCATTTCCAGTCTAGAGTAGGTTGCAGAATTTCCTGAAACTATGCACAGACATCAAAAAATAGTGATTTCTTCACCAACCTTTTTTAGAGATAAGTATTTTTGTTTCATTTAGTTTGTATGTACACAACATTTTTCATCATATATAATTCAAATTCTATCTATTCACATCACACCCCTATTGCAATTTAATTATATTCAACATCAGAGGAAGTAGTCTGAAAAATCAAGCTTGAAAGGATACCTCACACTCATCCATATAAGGTGACTTGGTTAAATAAGGGGTAGAATGTTCTAGTGAATGGAAAATCATAGGTAGAGTTCATGATAGGTGGCTACCAAGACAAGATGCTATGTGATATCCTACCAATGGATGCTTTCCATTTTCTACTAGGAAGGCCATGGCAATATGACTAGGATGCAATTTACCATGGAAAGAGAAATGTGTATAACTTCAAGAAAGATGGAGTGACTTATAAAATTAAGTCACTTGTGGAGGAAGGAGCTACAAGGTCAGTTGATCCTAATGTACTCTTGATGAGTGGGAAGGAGTTTTTACATGAACTCAAGGAAGAGGAAGGAGTAGGACTAGCCATAGTCTTCAAACCTAAGGAGGAGACCAAGGTTCCACACTCTATATTGCCTAAAGAAGTGGAGTAGTTATTGAATCAGTTTAAGGATATAATAAGTGATGGAATACCAACCACTCTTCCTCCTCAAAGAGAAATAAATCATCAAATTGACTTTGTACCTAGATCATCCTTTCCTAACAAAGAAGCCTATAAAGTGACCCCAGACTAGAACAAGGAGATTGCAAGGTAGATTCAAGAGCTTCTTGTTAAGGACTGATAAGAAAAAGTATTAGTCCATGTGTTGTCCCTATGGTTTTGGCACTAAAGAAGGGAGGTAAGTGGAGATTATGTATTGATTCTAGGATAATCAATAGGATTACCATTAGATATAGATTTCCTATTCCTAGAATAGAAGCCCTTATGGATTGTCTTGGGGGGTCTCAATATTTTACCAAAATTGATCTAAAAAGTGGGTATCACCAAATTAGGATGAAAAAAGGGGATGAGTAGAAGTCAGCCTTCAAAACTAATGAGGGTCTTCATGAATAGTTACTCATGCCCTTTGGTCTTACAAATGCACCTAGTACATTCATGAGGTTAATGAATGAGGTCCTAAAAGACTATATTGGTAGGTTTTTTGTGGCATACCTAGATGACATTCTCATCTTTAGCAAGACCAAGGAGGAACACATGCAGCACCTAATGGTTGTTCTAAGAAGATTTCATGAGGAGAAACTAGCCATCGACCTATAGAAGTGTGAATTCCTTAAACAAGAACTAGTGTACCTAGGTTTTATGGTCTCTAAAGGTGACCTTAAGATCAATCCAAGAAAATTGGAAGCCGTAGTAAGTTGGCCCACTCATAAAATAGGGACTATAGTGAGGATTTTCCATGGATTAGCTTAGTTTTATAGGAAGTTCATAAGAGGATTCAGTGAGATATGTGCACCTATGTTAAAAATTATCAAAGGTGGAGCTAAAACCAATTTTGTGTGGACCAAGGCAGCTCATGAAGGGTTTGAGAAGTTGAAGGAAAGAGTAGAAACTCAGCCTATTTTGGTATTACTAAGCTTTGATAAGTTATTTATTGTTGAATGTGATGCAAGAAACATAGCAGCCAGAGGAGTCTTGAATCAGGAAGGGAGACCAGTTGCATTTTTTAGTGAAAGGTTGAATGAGGCTAAGTCAAAGTATTCCTCGTATGATTTGGAGCTCTATGCATTGATTCAAGCACTTTAAAAGTGGATGCACTACCTATTACCTAAGGGGTTTGTAGTCCATTTAGAAAATCAAGTATTAAGCTACATTAACACTCAAGATAAGCCATGTCATAGGCACATCAAGTGGATGGAGTTCCTCCAAGCCTATACCTTCACCATCAAGCATAATAAGGCCCTTGACAACAAGGTAGTTGATGCCTTAGGCTGAAGTTTGTTGACTGTCTGAGAAATCTAGCTTCAAAGCGTTTGTGGGGAAGGATTCAAAGGACTCTATAAGGAAGATGAGGACTTCTCCAAAGCCTATAAGGTATGTGAAGACTTTGAGAATCATTTTCATAGTGAGTTTGCTAACTACACATTGTAGAATGGTTTATTATTCAAGGGTAACCAGCTATGTGTACCTAAAGGTTTAATGAGAGAGAACCTTATACAAGAAAAATATAATGGAAGGCTTAGTGGATAAGACATTAGACCTAGTGCAAAGGTTCTACTATTGGGCCAAGATGCCAAGAGATGTGAGAAGATATGTAGAGAAATGCATTGTTTGTCAAAAGACTAAGGGAACATCTTCAAATGTAGGGTTATATCAGCCTTTACCAATCCCTAAGAGGCCATGGGAGGGTCTAAGTATGGAATTTATAGTTGGTTTGCCTAAGACAACTATGGGTTTTGATAGTGTCTATCTGGTAGTAGATAGATTCAGTAAAATGAGCCATTTCATACCATGCAAGACCACAGTACATGATACCAGCTATATAGCACACCTATTCTTTAAGGAAGTGGTAAGGATTAATGGCCTACCAATCAACATAGTATCAGATAGCGATGTCAAATTCATGGGGCATTATTGGAAGACTTTGTGGAAGAGATTATGAATGAACCTTGCTTTTGGTTCAGCCTATCATCCTCAAATGGATGGCCAAATAGAGGTTGTTAATAGGGTGTTGGGAAACCTCTTAAGATGTCTTACCAAGGATTATGGACAAGTGTGGGACCAAGTGTTACCGCAAGATGAATTTTCTTATAATGATAGCATAAATAGGTCTACTGGCAAGAGCCCATTTGAAGTGGTGTATGGCATGCACCAAAGAGTTGTGTGTGAGTTAAGAGAACATGGAAATCAAGGGGGGCTGAGTGGACATGTTGAATAATTTTCCCAATCCATGCAAGAGTTCCATGAATAGGTTAGAAGAACATTGGTCGAAGCCAATCAAAAAGTGAAAGCTAAACTTGATTATAGGAGGAAGGATATTTAGTTTGAAGTGGGAGATTGGGTGATGGGACATATAAAAAAATTAATTCATTAGAAGGGAACACCTAGAAATATGAAAATGGGGAGAGTTGGACCCTGCAAGGTCCTAGCTAAATATGGATCTAATGCATATAAAATAGGCCTGCCTAGCGAACTATCTATCTCTCTAGTTTTTAATATTCAAGACTTGGTCAAATACAAAGGGCCTAATATGAAAGATGAAGAAAATAGTCTAGATGTTCATGTTGATGTTAAAGAACTTGAAATACTAGTCCAAGTGAAGCCTCAAGCTGAGAAGATCCTAGACTCAAGGGTGAAGAAACAAACTAGACATGGAGTGTACATGGAGAACCTTGTGAAGAGATGGAGAACCTTGTGAAGTGGAAGTCTCTACATGAATCAGAGGCTCAATGGATTGAAGAAAATAGCTTCAAGAGGCTTTTTATTGATGTAACACTCTTGTATCCTAATCGGACTTAGTTTCTTTTTGCAGGGGATTATGGTGTAGGAGCACCTAGATTCTTGGCCAACCTAGCTCCTAGACACCTAGTTTTGGCTTGTACTGACCTTGGCCAAGTCACTATACTTTAAGGACTTTTGGTTTTGTGTTCTTAGTTTAGAGTGTGTTTGAGTTGCAATAGTTTCTTAGGTATATTAATTAAGTCCAAGTGATTGGTCTCATTGGACTAAGTAAGGACCCTAGGAATATGGCTTGTATGCCATTGGATGTTGGCAATCAGTCAAAGACATGGTTTGACTATGGAAATGAGTTAAATAAGTGAAATAAAGTTGAGAAAGGGTCTTAGAAGTATTTGGATAGCCTTGAGGGTATTTTTGGACCTCATGGCACAACTTTGACAAAGTTGTCAAGCAAATATAAAAGTTGTCATGACAACTTTGCTATTCTACAAAATTGTCATGACCACAATTTGTCTTAAGCTTGTCCGAAGAGTGAGAGGTGGTTGTAGATGTTAAACCAGCCAAGATCGGTTGACTAAGCCTATATATGGCTTGTTTCTATCAAGACCAGAGAAAAGGATTTACATGAGTTGATTCTATGTGTTTTTATTAGCATTTTAGAGCTTTACTTTGGTTTAAAACTTTCCTTTTAAGCTTTGTAGTTTAAATCCTCCTCTGAGACCATCTTGCTGGATTATTCAGAGTAGAGGTGACAAAAATGGCTCTAACTTAGATTTCCATGGATGGTGTTGTACAGCCACCTGGAATATGTTAGAGCACTATATATATTATGTAAATATGTATTTGTTATGGTTTAGTTTGTAGGGGAAATATTTTTAAGAGAAATCCCTAGGCGAGCCAGAGCTAGCCCGATTAGTGAGCTTTCTATTGATCTAGCAAATGGGAGAGGGCTCAGGGATTGGGAATGCCAATCCAGCTCCAAAAATGTGTTCTATGATGGTATAAGAATCTATCTTGTGAAGGAGATCTCTTGATCAATTTGGCAAGAGGTAAAACCATCAAACCCTCATTGAAAATCAGTGAGGCCTAATTAGGCCTAAAAACAATGCTAAAAGATAGGAAAGGGCTCTACGGGGAGATTGGAGAACTAAGGGTTCTGGAATCCTTTGTATCTTCAAAAAGGGTATTAGGAAATATGATCTTTTTGACCACTTGTGAGTAAAGTTTAAAATTTAAGCCCTGAAATGTGAGTTGGAATACCTACGAGGACTTAGTAGCCTTTTGGACTAGGTTTAGGAGATCGGCTTGTAGGAGGAATTTTCTACATGGAGGAACACCTCAAATTGATTCAAACTAAGAAAAATTGAGTCTTCTCTCATGTCTATTACCTGGAATCAAGAATTGCAGAGAAGGAATGAATTCCTTAGTTGAATTCATATGAAGAGTTATGGGATCAAGGGTGAGTTAAAACCCTTGGTAGTGAGATGTTGTGGAGTAGAGAGGATTAGGAAGAATCCCTCAGTGTGAAGGGTCTAAAGAAACCTAAGATAGGTCAATAAAAGGCCTAGGTAAGTCCTAGAGGAAGTAGGGCTAGTTTGAAGAAGTTCTCCCTCTCAGGTCCTGGAAAACAGAGGAAAGGTTCACCCATGCATTACCCACTCTATAATTATAGAGCCGAGAGCTAAGTTTATGGATACACTCATCCATCCATGTATTGAAAGGCTCACAGTCCCACAAGGGTCCCAGTTGGAGCCAATTATCATTCCAAAAGTTAATAATTTGATCATTCCCTATTTTCCATTTAGCCTTATATTTGGCAATATCCTTTGCATTGAGGAAGCCATTCTAGATATAAGAACCTTTCAAAATATCACTACAACCAAAAAAATGATTTATGGAATTATTAGAAAGATATTTATCTTCAAAAGTGTCATGCCATTCCCCCTTGCTATTAAAAATACACCATATCTGTTTCGCTTGGAGAGCTTTGTTGAAAGGTCTAATCCTCCTTATCCCTAATCCACCGGCTCTTTTAGGAAGATAAACTTTTTCCTAGGTAATAAGAGGGATTCTCTTATGTTCTTTGGTCCCTAAACAAAGAAATCTTCTTTGAATTATTTCCATCACCTCCGCAACATTAGCCCCCTACAATCTTTGTTCATTTGTGTTACCTAATTGGGTTTATATGAATGCTTTATGTTTTTATTTTGAAACATTATGGTTTTACAAGTGTTATGTAGCCCAATTTTCCTTGTGTTCTTGGAACAAGAATTTTATTTGATAAATATATTTTTGGGTGCATTTAGGTAAACAAGATTTAATCTCAAAGTTAAATTCCAATTTTTATTTTTGGGCATTTTTAGCTTGCCTCATTTTGTGTATCTTCATGAATTGATAACCATCATGTTTGGTGTGTTTGAAAAGTTGGATTTGGTATATTTCCATTATTTTGGTGTGATCATGTGACTTGAATGGTTGATGACATTATAGTAATTAGTTATCATGATCTAAACTCATCAAATTACCTCTAAATTAATGGGTTTCCCACTTTGCCAGATTTTGTACAAATTTCATCTTCTAGTGCTTTTGAGCATTTTGATCTTCCATCATGTTCTAAAAATATGATTGATGTATTCCATAGGAATCCACACTCTTGGAAATGTGGCCAATCAAGAAATTTATCATTTGGATTGGTGATGTGCTTACTTGGATTTTCTTCCCTTAAGTCTTCAGGAGTTCGTTGTCCTTTGACTATTGCTTTCTTGATTTTTGATGCTTATATCATCCCCTTCCTTGGTGTAGACCAAGCAAGAAGTGATTTTTATTCTAATGTACTCAATGTATACTAGGTAGATAATTATGGTTATTTTTTCCTTGGTGTAGACCCAGTGGGCAAAGTGTTTTACTCATGTCCTTGGTGTAGACAGAGTGGAAAAGACTTTGTTTGGTCTCCATATTTTGATGTTGAGCCTTGGGACTAGGTATGTTGATTGGTCATGGGGATTAGATCCTTACATGAATCTTGACATGTAAGTGGATTGTACAAGACACATCAAGGAGTTCTTTAAAAAGTCAAAACATAATTAAAATAAATTAAGAATAAAATTACACAAGATTAAGTATAGTTAAGTGGATTCCACTGAATCCCTAGATGTCAAGGTTGACCCATGGAGGTAGCAGATAATATTTTGATCTCTAAATGTCTGAGATTAACCCATGTTGGTAGTGGAAACTATTGAATCCATTGATATCATGAGTGACCCATGTAGGTGGTAGATAGTACTTGTTTCCCAAATGATAGTATTGTTCTATACTGATGGATACTCCCTATGGTTGGTACTCTCATATCTAGATCCTATAGTAGTAAATATGACCCTTTTGTATTGTGTTCTTATGTTACTTTGTGTTGCACCTTAGAATTTTTTTGACATATTTAGTGTTCTTAGTTTGTATTTTATTTTGAGTCCATTGATTGCATTAATACCTCTATACTATCCTCTAATTTATATACGCATTTTTGGGATGTGTGTTAGCCATTCTTTGTGTGTGTGATTATTTATGTTTGTGTCCAGGCGACTATCTCCATGAGCACACTAGAGTGGACCTGAGGGTTCCACATGGTATGGTGGCATTGCACTTTACCATTGTTGGAGACTATTGTATAGGTGGAAACCTTCCTTCAGAGATACAGATTATGAGAATTTAGTGTACAATACTATCCCTTTCATTTATCTTCATTACATATGCAATTTTGATGTTCATGCTCAGTTCTTTAGTTCTTTCATGTCACTATTATTTATATTGAGGAGTGATTATTTCATCAATTTTTGTATCTGGTACTCTATAGTTTAGAGAAATCCTTGTATTTTAGATATAAATTGGTGTAGGAAAATCTACCCTACTAGAAGAATTAGAAAACCCCATCTTATTTTGTCCTAGTTCTATTTTGCACCTTGCTATGTAGAACTGATGCAGGAGCATCTTGGGTGTAAGAGCAATCTTGCATCACCCAAAAATATTTCTATTTTTGTATTCAATAAGGACTATCTTGTGTAGAGCTTCTATTTATGGAAACTTGCTATTTTTAGTAAGTTGGTCTTACGATCTTGGAATGTTCTAATTTTACATGTGGAGGTTCATCTCGGTCATATCAGCCTGCTAGCAAAGTTTCATGGCTAGATCAGGTCTAGTTTTGAAGATATTGAAGATTTTCAGTATTGGCAGCAGGGTATAAAAAATTTGAACTCAGTTTTGAAGGCTTTAGAGGCCCCGGATGAGGTCAAAAATTTGGGTGTGAATCACTTATGCCAGTCAAGCCTATAGAGTGCTTCGTGGCATTTCTGAAATGGGGTTATAATAGTCAATCGGGTCAACAGGTGATGGCTTATGGTCTCTGAAAGTCAGGCCACCTGAAATGGCGAAAAATAATTTTCCTTCAAAATTTTTGTTTGGGTTTCAAAAGTTATTTTGAGCCAAATTTGATGTAATAAATTGAAAAATAAAATAATTCTAAGTTTGGTCAGCCCTTAAGGCTAAATTTATGGAACCTTCTCGGATGATGGAAAATGCCTATATAAAGAAGGCTCATAGTGTTGTCTAGAGTAGTTCTGGGTAGTGGATCTGGGTATTGATTTGAGGCTTTGTCCTACAGAATATTGTAATGGAATGCCCATGTGGCTTTGCATATTGTAATTCTAAAAGTTTGTAATTCCACATTTGTGGAGATAATAAGAAGCCAATTTTCAGTTCTTGCATATTGTTGTTGTTTCTCTGTTTCTGTTATGTGTTTGTGGTATTAAAGGGAGCACCCTTCATAAAAAATCCCTTATATAGTGTAGGGGAACCAAGATCAACTAGTTAGGAAGACCCCTAGCTACCTTTAGCCTTCGAAAGTCCATTTGACAAAATGTTGTCATGACAACTTTGCAAAGTTGCAAATTTGTCATTGACAACTTTTACATTTTTGTTGACAACTTTGTCTAGGTCATTCCAATGAGTCTTTAATGACCTCAATGGTGACTCAAATCTTCTAAGACTTCTTTCCTTCCCTATTCCACTATTTTAGATAGTCAACCTAGATTTTGACCAATTAGTAAGTTAATCAAGCAACTAGATAATAAAACTAAGTATTGACAAACCTAGTAAGGAACCTTGATTGAGTCCCTTTGACCTTTCTAGGAATTGCTAAATCTCCATACTCACACTCGAGACTTCTTCTAGTATTTAATAGATAGTGACTTGGCTAATGTCACTAGAAGCCAAAAATATTCAACTAGGTTAGCCAAAGACCCTAGGTGCTCCTGTACCATTCTCCCTCTCCAAAAAGAACCTAAGTGCCATTAGGAGATAAGAGTTCTAGAGCTATACCCATCCTTTTGATGTTGTTCTCTTCTATCCAAGTAGCCTCTAATTTAGGTAGGTGCTTCCATTTTATGAGGTGCTCCTTGTAGACACCATGCCTTGTTTGTTTCTTCACTCTTGAGTCTAGGATTTTCTCAGCTTGAGGCTTCATGGGGATAGGTAACTTGAGGTCTTTGACATCAATACTAACATCAGGGTTGTTTTCATCTTCTTTGAAATCAGGCCCTTTATATCTGACCAAGTCTTGGACATTGAAAATTGGAGATATGGCCAGCACCTTGGGTAGACCTATCTTGTATGCATTGGAGCCATACTTGGCTAGCACGTTATATGGTCCAACCCTTCTCATTTTTAGCTTGATGGGAATGCCTTTCTAGAGTCTAGCCTAATTGAGATGTGTCATCACCCAATCTCCTACTTCAAACTATAAGTCCTTTATTCTCTCATCTACTCTAGTCTTCAAATTTCGGTTGGCTTCCACCAATGTTGTTCTTGCCTTCTCATGAACTTCTTGCATAGGTTTAGAAAATTCATCTGCAAGACCACTAACTCCTCCTTGATTACCTAACTCTTTGATTTCACAAACACCTCTTGGGTGCATTCCATACATCACTTCAAATGGGTTCTTGTCAGTGGACCTATTCATGTTGTCATTGTAAGAAAACTCAGCTAGTGGTAATACCTGGTCCCACACTTGTAGATATTCTTTGGTAAGACATCTCAAGAAGTTTCCTAACACTTTGTTTATCACCTCTATTTGGTCATCTATTTGAGGATGATAAGCTGAACCAAACATAAGATTTTTTTATAGTCTCTTCCACAGGGTCTTCCAAAAGTGTCCCATAAACTTAACATCCCTATTTTAAACAATATTGATTGGTAAGCCATGAATCCTTACCAATTATTTGAAGAAAAGGTGGGCAATATAGCTGGCATCATGTGTAGTTTTGTATGGTATAAAGTGACTCATCTTACTATACCTATCAACCACCTCAAATACACTATCAAAACTAGTATTTGTCTTTGGTAAGCCCACTATAAAATTCATACTAAGACACTCCCATGGCATATTTGGGATTGGTAAAGGCTGATATAACCCTGCATTGGAAAATGTTCCCTTAGATTTTTGGAAAAAAATGCATTTCTTTACATACCTCCTAAAATCTCTTGGCATCTTGGGCCAAAAATAAAACCTTTACACTAGGTCCAATATCTTATTCAAACCAAAGTGTCCACTAAAGCTCTCATTATTTTTTTCTTGCATGAGATTCTCCCTCATTGATCCCTTGGGTACACATAACTAATTACGCTTGAATAAAAAACCATTTTTAAAAGTGTAGTCAACAAAATAACTATGAAATTTGTTTTAAAATTGATCTCATACCTTATATGCCTTGGATAAGTCTTCATCCTCTTTGTAGAGTTCCTTAAATTCATCTAGACCAATGCTTTGAAGCTGGATTTATTGGACAATCAACAACCTTCAGCTAATTGTATTATCTAAGTGCATTAGCTACCTTTTTGTTTAGACCCTTTTTATGCTTAATAATAGAGGTATAGGCTTGGAGAAACTCCATCCACTTGATGTTCCTATGACTTAGCTTTTCTTGTGTATTGATATAACTTAGTGCTTGGTTATTTGTATAGACCACAAAATCCTTAGGAAATAGGTAGTGCCTCCATTTATTTAGTGCTTGTGCCAATGCATAGAGGTCAAAATAATATTAAGAGTACCTTAACTTAGCATCATTCAATCCCTCACTGAAAAATGCAATCGGTCTTCCTTCTTGATTAAGAACTGCTCCTAGTCCTATGTTGCTTTGCATCACATTCCACTATAAATGGCTTATAAAATCTTCATAGGACTAGAATGGGATGAGTTTCCACTCTTTGTTTTAGTTTTTCAAAACCTTCTTGAGCTGCCTTGGTCCATGTGAACTTGGTTTTAACTCCTCCTTTAATGGTATCAAGTAAGCATGCACATATCTCACTAAAGCCCCTGATGAAATTCCTATAGAACTAAGCTAACCCATGGAAGCTTCTCACTTTTTTCCTATTTTAGGAGTAGATCAACCTAGAATGGATTCAACTTTACTTGGGTCAATTTTGAGGTCACCTTTAGATACAAAAAAGCCTAGGTAGACTAGTTCTTGCTTTAGGAATTCACTCTTTTCTAGGTTGATATATAGTTTCTCTTCATGCAACCTTCTCAAGATAATTTCTAGGTGTTGCACATGTTCTTCCTTGTTCTTACTAAAGATGAGGATATCATCTAAGTACACCACCAAAAACCTACCTATGTAATCTTTTAGGACCTCATTCATTAATCTCATTAATATACTAGGTGCATTTGTGAGCCCAAAGGGCATATCTAACCATTCATAAAGACCCTTAGTATTTTTAAAAGCTGATTTCCTCTCATCCCCTTATTTCATTCTAATTTGGTGATACCCACTTTTGAGGTCAATTTTGGTGAAATATCTAGACCCCCTAAGACAATCCATAAGGTCTTCTATTCTAGTGATAGGAAACCTATATCTAATAGTTATCCTATTTATTTCCCTAGAATCAGTGCATAGTCTCCACTTACTTCCCATCTTTGGTAAAAAAACCATTGTAACATCACATGGGCTAATGCTCTTTCTAATTAACCCTTGATCAAGTAATACTTGAATCTACCTTGAAATTTCCATTTTTTGGTCTGGGGTCATCTTGTATGCTACTTCATTGGGAAAAGATGCTCCAAGTACAAAATCACTTTGGTGACTGATTTCTCTTTGAGGAGGAAGAGTAGCTAGTGTGCCATCACTAATTATGTCCCTAAACTGATCCAATAGGTGATGTACTTCTTTTGGAAATGTTGGGTGTTGAGTCTTGGTCTCCTCCTTGGGTTTAATGACTATGGATAGTCAAACTCCTTCCTCATCCTTGAGTTCAAGAAATAAATCCTTCCCACTCATAAAAAGTACATTAGGATCCCATGAATTTTTAGTTCCTTCCTCCATAAGAAACTATATTTAATAGGTAACCCCATCTTTCTTAAAGGTGTACATGTTCTTCTTTCCATGGTAGACTACATCCCGATCATATTGCCATGGTCTTCGTAAGAACAAATGGAAAGCATCCATTGGTAGGATGTCACAAAAAATTTAGTTTTGGTATCCTCCAATAATAAAATCCACCCACACTTGTTCATTCACTAGAATATTTTGCCCCCTGTTTAACTAGGTAATCTTGTAAGGATGAGTATGAGGTATCCTAACAAGCTTCAATTTTTGGATTGCCTCCTCTGAAATAATGTTATTAGTTGAACCTAAATCAATGATAACCTTGCACACTTTGCCAAGGATCTTACATTTTACCCTAAAGAGAGCCCTCCTTTTCTTAGGTTCTTCTTTAACTAGTTCTATTATCACCATATAAAATTTTTCATCTCTGTGATAATGTTTCAAAGTAGTTTGAGATTATTGACCTAGTGGTAATATTCTTCAAGGTGTAAACCCTAAGTTTTATCCGAAGCCCTAACTTATCCTAGGTCATGTTATGTTTCCACGTTACCTTTTTGAGTCACTAATCTTTTCATGAAACATGTGCTAATATCTTGACTCACTTTGTTCATTGTTTTATGTGTTGAGGTGGTTAGGCTTTCAGACCATTAACCCTTTTATTTAATTAAATCCGCCAAAGCCTAAGTTTTAGATTAATTTTTCATAAAGGAAAGCCTTTAAAATTGTGTCATTGTCATTGCACCGCAAGACTAATCTTTGTCAAATTCCCTGACATGTGAAATGATGACCACACGCCACCTCTCCTTGCGGGCCCATTTGATTTTGTAATGTGCTGGCCTTTAACGAATGAATCTAATCTACTATTGTCGTTATACTGTTGGAAAAAGATGCATGTCTTTTATGCATCATGGTATAGCGATGACCATCAGATTACATTTTGATGAATAAAGTGAAAGGTGGGTCTTGACACTGTTAGGTCATATTCTCATGTAAATTTTTTATTGGTTGTCAGTAATTTTGAGGAGGCAATTGTCAGTTTCTTTTGAAACTGATATTAAAGGTGACAGGTCTTCCACTTGTCATTTTTCTACAACGTGTTGTCTTTTGGTTTGATTTTTAGTTAGATGATGCGTCACCATGCAACTTGACTAGTATGAAGATTAAAGTGTGGAAAGATCTTATGGCTATCGTTATACTATTGAGATGAGATGCATGTCTTTTGTGAATCACGGTATAGCGATGACCGTTGATCTTGCCCAAGGATATGAACTGTTCAGTGGGTCCTCGGTTGTCAAAACTTTTAATGATGTGCTTCTTTTTGATTGGCCCATGATGCTAATGACGAGTTTTGATTGCCAGGTGTTTCTAACACCACAAATGATGCAAGATTTTTTGGCTTGTTGGCTTATCTGAGGTGTCGTCTCCTAATTCGTCGAAGGTTTTTAAAGTGTTTAGTGGGGCCGAGGTTTTATTAAATTTTGGTGATCATCTTATCAAAGTGCATCTACGGTGCTCATTATATCTGGGGTTGGTATCTTTGATAGGTTTTGGGTTTCGCTTTAGCGACGTGATGACACCTGTCTGTTCTGGGCAGAATAAAGATTATTATTAAAGTCTTTCCACCTGGCATTTTGAAATGTTCTCATTGGTTGAGAACTGACTTAGGGAAAATTAAATAGGGCTTTATTATTAGACTTGCTGACCATCTGATGTGTCAAAATGGAGATTTATCAATGGTCAAAATTCAAATTTTTGCTTAGTGACATTTTTCACGTCCTGTGAATGCAGAGGCTGCCAATTTTTTTAGTAATGGTAGATTTATTATGCTACATGCGGATGAATTGCAAGTAGTTGGGTATGCTATACAACACAATTCAACCATTGTTTCACATTACCATTTCAATAAGCTTTTTGGTGATTGGATTTCTCTCTCTAAGTGATTTCAAGTGAAGAATTTACAAGCGCTTGGTAGGTCTACTTCCTAAATTTAAAAGAATTGCTTGAAGTTTGTGAAGAATTTGTGAAGGATTTTGTCTTGATAGTTTCTAGGGTTTTTCTTGAATGCTCGTATATTATTGTAAGAGCCCTAGTTTCAAGATGCCATGCAAGAGGAATTTGTCTGGTCAAACAAAGTATATCAAGAGAGGGATTTTTGAGAATTTAATGTGGTTACTTCCACATTCAGACAATGGGGCAGCTAGGATGAAAGAACTAGTTCCAAGAAACCCTAGAGATTCAGTTGGAGATGATCTCCATGACAGGGGAAACTGGATGAGAGATGCCAAGGTGGGTGACAAGCATAACAGTCTTATTCTATTCAAGTCAGCTTATTCACAAAGGAATGCTTGTGCCCCCTTAAGTAATATATGGCAATTTGATATTGGGAAGTCAGTTGTTCCTGGTGTTTTTATGGATGCTAAGTTATTAATTCAGATAGCTAAGTGCTATGATCCTGTGACAAAGTATGTCAAGGGTATAAATGGTAGAGACCTAATCAGCATCATAGAGGATGAGATTTCTGAAGTATTTTCATTGAATGAACCATCTATGGGGTTAGAGAAGATAGATTTCATAGATTTTACTAAAATCTATGAAGCACAAAGAGATTATCTAAGGACATGGCCTTTAAGGCAATTTTTTTAGCAGTTTGGATCCATGTGTGTTGTCAGTGCAAGTACACCATAGCCCTTTAGATTAGACTTATTCAGTAGAAGGGCACAGGAAGTTTATAAATCTTTGACTTTTATTCTAGGGCATGATGATGCAAATCATATGCTAGTACCTTATATGTTCATGATGGTACAGCCACTACACCCCCAATTAGCCCTTATTTTTCACTTTGCATCTCATTTAGCTGATATAATCCATGAGGGGCTTATGGGAATCAAAAAAATGAAGGTGTCTAGACCTTTTGGGTGGTACTCAATGCTCATGCACATGTTTCTATACAAGGGTGATGTATATTTTGGTACAACAATAGATATTGTAAAGGAAAGGAATGGAGAAATTCTTCCAGTGTAGTTGTGGACTATAGCTCTGTCATGGGAGAGAATTGATGGCATCTATATTATTTTTGACAGAGATTTTGCCTCTAGACATAGAACTCTTTTAAATTTTGACAATCCAAGGATTCCAAGAGAGTTGCTGAGGCTAATTAGGCCAAAGGATTTTTGCCAGGATATTACTATTGTCCACAATTTTGGGGATATTATCTTATATCTAGTTTCCACATTTTTTAGAGTGTATGGTTGCAAGGTAGCACCTTATATTTTACCTTATCAAGTCCCATTGAAGTTGGGATATGTAGAAATTCTAAGGAAAATTGAAGACTTGCAAGAGTCCACTCTCACTAGTAAAGGAAGGGGAACTTTATTCCCAGACATAACCATAGCACACCAATATGTGATCACAAAGGGAGAATGGGTACATTTGAATAAGGTCTTGCAACCTTACAGAATGTCTAGAACAGTGATCAGATGTGTAGATATAGAAGGTTTTCTTATAGGATTATTTAGAGATAAAGTGAGGTGTGCTCTTATTGAGCATCAATTTAATTTTCCTAAGGATTGAATCAGAAATGAGTTTGATCTTCAAACTCAGGAGATCAAGAAAGAGAAATGGGTCATTTACAAAAAGACTCTAGATTTTATTTAGAATTTTGACAGAGCTTATGACCCATTGAAGGGGTTTGAACCATGGGCAAGGAAAGTGGATGCCCTTATGGAACATTTTGAAGGCATCATGCATGCAGCCAATGAAAAAAGGGCAGCAGTGAGTAAGACAGACCTTGGGATGGCTAGGCAAATTTTGAGCCAGCCTAAATACATGAAATTGAACCCAAGGGGAATTTATACAATGCAAAGAAGGAGTGGTTACACTGTTCTCCTACCACCACATCAAAGAAGTGAAGATATCCCTTCTACTTCAAGGGGGAAAAGGCCTATTGATGATCCAGCAGTGCAAGGACCCTCTCCAAAGAGGCAGAAATAAGAAGAAGTAAGACCAGGAGAAGAGGCTTATTCACCTTCTCAAACCCCTATTCTATTGGATGAACATGGGGTGGCAGAACAACTTGTGCAACTAAGAAATGAAGGAAACATTTTTGTTTCTAATGAAGATTTGCAGGAAGGAATGCCTAAGGCACCTAAGGAGGTGGTCATGGATCTTTCAATAGAAGAGTTTGAGGGTAAATAGATGGACCCTATTCTATAACAAGCCATAGACTCCTTCCTTGTTGAAGACAAGTTTATCAAGACCAAGGCATTCTCCTAATTTCTTTGGAGAATGGAAATAAATCAATTTAAGGAGATATGTGAAAAGAACAAAGAAGAGTCCCCTGCTAGTGATCTCATAGAAAAAGAAAATGATACCAAGGCAAAAATGGTCAAACAATTTCAAAAAATTACTCCAGAGGAAGGGAGGGCCATGGTTCATATAGTAGGGGTACTAATTATACCAGAGTCGGACGTTGTTGATGCAATTATCTTTGACCAAGTGAGAAAAAGAAAAGTGAAGACTCTTACTAAAACAAAACACACTAAATAGGCTACAAGAGGATTTCCTTTCTCTGAACATCATGTTTCTCTTGTGATGTGGTCTCTAAATAAGGATGAAAATAAAGAGAAGAGAAAGAATCTCTCTACAAGATATCTAGGTAGTTTGTTAGTTTAGAGAGTAGGAGAAATATCTGGAGTTGAAGCATCAAATTTGATTTTAGAAACTTCCAAATTTAATGCCCAAGTGGTAGAGAAAGATGCTAGAGAGAAGGAAGAGCTTATGCTCAAGTTTGAAATGGTTCGCAAATCCTATAATAAGCTCAAGGTTGAGCTAATTCAGAAGGACAAATTGATTGCACAATTGTTAGGACCCTTAGATCATAGATCTCCCCAGTTGGTGATTTCTGATAAACTTTTAGTGGCTTCATCTTCAAGCCCAATAATTGAGTTACCACCATCCGCTTACCTGGAGACAAATTTGGATGTAAGGGTTACCTAGGAGAAGCAAAGGTTGACAGAAGAAACAAATAAGTTGAGGGAAATAAGGGTACAGTTGGAGAAAGAAAAAGATGAGAACATAATGGCTACAACTTTAGAAAACAAAAAATATGAAAAAAAGATAATAGATGCAATCATGGAATTTTCTATTGATTTAAAGCCCTCCATTCACCATGGCCATGCCAGTAAGTTATATTCATTATTTGAAACTTTAAATAAGGAGAAGATGGAGTTGTCACCAATTTTGAAGAAGTGGATTGAAAGGTCTCCCAATATAAAGTTATTTCGTATGTTGTCAAAAGGACAAGAATATCCTGATCCATTAATTAAACCATTGCACCAAGTTATAAAGAAAATGGTACAGTTTGGGATCATTTTGGATGGTTTTATCAGAAAATCAAGCATGTTTAAAGCTGAACTGATGCTTTCAAACTATGAACTAGTTCCTACCATTTTCACAACTAAAGGAAAATTTAAAGAAGCACATCAATGGAGAGAAGAAATGGATGCACTTTTATCAGAAAGAGTGACCGGTGTCTTAAGTTGCAATTTTTGTTTTAGTAATGTTATCAAGTTGTTGATAAATGCTAAGTCAATTTGAAAGTTTTCAGCACAAGGTCACTCAGATAGAAAATGAGTGGGAACAATTATCAAAGAAGAAGGTTGAATTTGCCAATTTTGAGTTCCCAAGCGAAGAGGTGTATAATAGGCGGAGGTATTAATATATACCTCATGTTCAAAATTATAGTATTCCACCAACTTCTTAGAGTGGACATAGATAGATATTTTTTGGTAACAATAGCTGGTTAGATATCTTGAAGACATTTATTACCGGGTGAACAATGAGGAGCATAGGATAGATTTCATGAGGGCAACCAGATACAACAAAAGAAGCATAAAATAGGGCGGTGTTCCTACAATATCTCATCTACTTTGATAGTGTATTTATTGTAAATATGTAAAAGTTGTTGTAATGTTTTTTTTTAGATTAAAATATGTAACCCTAGAATGATCAGTGGCTTGTTGTATTTCCTCACATATAAAGGATTTTTCATGATCATTCTAGGTATTGAGAGCTTAGGATAAAAAGATAGAAATTCTAAAAACCTAACACTCAGTCTGGGATTGTAAATTTTGTATCACTCTATCAGAGAAATAGAGAAGTATAGGTTGTTGCTATTATTTTGCAAGCTTTGTTCAGGATTTGATCTATGCAACATTTAAAGGGTGAACTTAATATGAATCTTGGATCTTTGTCTCTCCTGTGAGTTTGTTTAATAAATTTTTAAGTCTCTTTGAGGTTTATATGTATGTGTTTGAACTTTGAGTTCTGATCTAGGATTGGATTAAAATTGCTTTGAGTTAGATGCATGTTTACTGAATCTATTCAAGGATTTTTGAAAGTAGGAAATATTTGAAGTAGTTTATATTTATGTTCAAGACCCACCTTTTATAAAACACTGTTATATTCTTTTTGTTTTTTGATATATTGCCCTATGGATAAGGTACTGGCCTTGATCTTCCTATCTTATCTTTGTATGGAATGATTGGAATCTTGTAATCCTAAAAAACATTGAATTAATACCAGTCTTTTACATTTATTTTACTTTATATGTATTTTCCTACCCAGGGATGGAGATTCAATGAATAATAGGTTGTTATTTAGTACTTTCTCACTGTTATCTATTGTAAGATCCAATAATCTATAAGGGGCAGAGTTAAAACAAATTAGATCAGGTGTACCCACCTTGGTTTTGAAGAGCTAGAAGTGAAGAGGGTAGTCTTGTCTCTATAGTTGGTCCAGTTGTCTTGCAGAGCTTTCATACTTGGAACTAACCATTCCTAATACTAGTCTCAAGGCATATTGGTAGCCCTAGTTGGCATAAGCGTTCTCAAACACCAAAAATATGGTGATTCTACTAGGGACAGAGATTAAAATCATAAGCAAATAGTGCAGGTTCCAAGTTGAGCTGGACTCCTGACTTGCCTATTTTAATCATTTGATATCCCTTGTGTAATAGATCATCTATAAACAATGCGGGTACAGGTAGAGCTAGACTCCTGGCCGGCTTTTTTATCATATCCAGTAGTTTTCCATTAAAATATATAAGAGTCACTTTCAAAAGCTTCAATATCTTCTCACCAAATTGTGAGTGGCGACTCTAAAAACATTTGTGTACTAGTGCTTTAATAACTACATCATCATGAGTTCTAGAAACACAAGGTCTTGGAGGAAGGAGCACCCAGAGGAAAATTTGGAGAGTGGGCTTCCTCCCACATCTAGAAGAACTTAGGTTAGGAGAGAAAAAGATACTGATGATATGTCTCTTACCTGAAAACAAAAAGAAAACCCAAGATAGGGAAATATTGCTCCTCCTAGTCAGCAAGGAAATGCCTCAGAATATGAGGAGGCAGTTGATTTGGGCTTGAACCAATATGAGGATTATTATCCCCCCATAGAGAGAGAGAGGGTGAAAGACCACCCAAAAATAGGAGAATGATCCCTAAAAAATAGCATGGAATGAAGGGAAGATCTAGAAGTAAAAATAGAAGTGAACAAGATTTTCTTCCCCCCTTCACCCTGGGTTCAACATTACCCCAAGACCTCCATGAATCTCAAGATCAACAAGAAGAGCCTCAAGCACAAAAGGCTAAATCTGAAACAACTTTGCCTGATTCTGAAGAAATATTTGAGGAAGTCTATGAATTGGAAAGGAGGATTCAAGAACAAGCAGCTATCAGGCAGAAAAGAGAAAAGGAAAAAGAAGAAAAAGTTAGACATGCTATGATAAGAACTGATCAATTGAAAAGGCAATTGCTAGATTTAGAGGCTATAAATTATGTCCCTATTCCTGAATAGACAAATGAATTGCCTATTTTCCATCAAACATTTGAAACAAGGAATCTAAAGGATAAGGGAAAGAAAAAAGAAAAGGGCATTTCAATTAAAGAACCTGTAGCCCCTAAATTCCCTAAAGACTAGGCCTTAAGATTGGAAGCCGACCTTGAAAAGGCCAAAAGGGAACAAGAATTGTTAGCTAAGGAACTTGAAAAGGCAGAATTAGAAGCTACAACATTAGAAATGAAAAAGAAAATTAATTTTCTTAGAAGATCTATAGGGCCTACAAATTTTGCTAGCTCTACCACGACACAAGGAGCAAATGTTGAAAATGTAACAAATCAGACAACAAGTGTACCCCCACCAGGTGGACTTAGAACTGCTAACACTACAAATAATAATGCATCTACATCTCAGGGTGCTGGTATTTTTAATACAGGGGTTATACATGAAAGGTGTAAGTAGTTGATTTTTACTGGTATCATTGGTTATCCTAACCCCTTCCCTGAAGAAATTAGAAAGAAACTTCTTAATTTTACTAGAAGCAATGTTGTTACTTGTGAGGAACATTTAAAGAAATTTATTGATGTCATTGATGATTACAATATTGTGCTTGATGATGTTATCATGAAACTGTTTGTGCAATCTCTAATAGAAGATTCAAGGGATTGGTTTAGGGATTTGCCAATTGGTAGCATAGGTTCATGGAATCAGCTTAGACATTGTTTCAAAGAACAATATGGTGACAAAACACATGAAGGTTTTATGCTCAATGAATTTAACAACATAAGGGAAAACTTCAATGAGGATTTCATTGAATTTAATGTCAGGTTTCAAAAAGTTATGCATAAGCTATTGCAGGTTATCGGACTTGATGATAGGGTGTGTCTTGTCACATATTTAAATGCTTTTGACTCTAAGATGGGTTACCTTTTAAGTGATAAGAATCCAAGAAGTCTTGTTGAAGCTTATAAGTTAGCTATGAACATAGAAAGTAATAGAAGGATTTTAGGGAAATTGGGAAGAAGGGAGGATAACCAATCCCCTTTGTTAAATAGAAAGGATCCAGGGAAACCTGCAAATGTCAAGCCTAAGGATGATGAGATTCTAAAGCAGATCTTAAAGGCAATCAAGGATTTAAAGCCTGCTGGAAATAGAAATAAAGTTACAGGAGGGGATAAACCTCCCTTCAATAATTTCAACAAGGCACCAAGAATGCAGAATTACCCTTACAACACTCAATGGAAAGATGGAAGGCCCATTCTTCCTAAGAGAAAGGATAAACCAAATGATAGGACTCCTGATCCTATATAAAGAAATTCAATGAATGTAGTGGAAGAGGTCCCATGGTGTATTGCTTGTCAGCCACCTCATGATCCTGATTATTGTGTCATATCCCAGAATGTTTCTGCACATGAAGAGCAAGAATGTAATGAGGAACAACATTATGATGATCAGGGCTGTGGAATGATTTCTTCCCATGTTTGGGATGAGGTGGATTCTGATGATGAAGATGAAAATCAAGATAGTCTTAATTCTCAGACTAAGACTGAATTGTATCATCAGCAAATTTTTTCTGATGAGGATGGTGAACCTGATACTGTCCAGTGTAATGTTGTAAAAAGTAAAGAGATAGTTACTTTAAGAAGGCCTTCTGATGAGTAAATTGCTTTAATAACAACAGATTCGGTTACTCAAGCAAAAACAAACTACAATTTGAGAAATAGAGTGATTGGTAGTCCAAATAAGAAGCCAGCTGGTATTTTCATCAAGAAGACAGATAAAGATGTAAAAGTATCACAAGATAAGCCTAAGGCTGCCAGTCCTATTGATAAAGTTAAAATAAAGAAAAATGCCAAGCCTAACATTGTCTATAAGGTGAAACCTAAACCCATAGCTGAGGAAGTGCCAGTTTTGGAAAAAGGGAATGAAGTCCAAAATAAAAAAAACTACAGACATACCTATTCAGGAGATTAAAGAGGTTGCAAATTTAAGGCCTGATGTATCTGATTCAAAATATGTCCTAGTTGATATGAGAAAGTTATTATCTCAGATTACTGTCAAAGTTCCATTGTTAGAAATGATGAGAATTGAAGAACATAAAGAAAAGGCCCTAAATTGGGTTAATAGTGTGGTTCCCATGGATTCCCAAAAAATTTAAGGAGTTGAAGAACAAATAACATCCTTGAATAATGAAAATGGAAACTGTACTGAGGAGATTATTTCTAAAATTCCTCAAATCTATTTGGATACAAATGTTGTCAGTACCATAGCAGGAATAGTTGACCCTTTCTTTTTGACTTTATAGATAAATGGAAAGATGTTAAAAAATTGTATGATTGATTCTGGAGCATCAAATACTATTATGCCTACTAAGGTCATGAAATCTTTGGGATTAAATGTGGACACACCTCATGGTAGATGTTAGGCAATGGATTCAAGGGAGGTTCCAGTTGTGGGTACTATTAAGGCCTTGCCTTACAGATTGGCTGCATACCCCAGTAAACAACTAACCATGAGTGTCTTGGTAGTGGATATTCCTCCCCAGTATGGGATGTTACTGTCAAGAAAGTGGAGTGCATCTATGGGAGTCAGCATACAGTGTGACTTATCATTTTCTCTTTCAATTTTGTAGGGGAAAGTATCAAGGTTACTAGAGAATCTAGAACTCCACATATGATTGAAGAAGAGGAGGATAACATGAATTGTTTCCTAGATACTGACATTAATGCTTTCAGAGTTGAAAATAAGGAGATACAAAAGGATGATGAGAAAATCTTCAAGTTAGAAAATTAGGAAGGATGGATTGACCTTGATTCCCCATGGACCATGTATTTTGATGGAGCAAATAGAAAGGAGGGATCTGGAGCTGGAATATTGCTTATATCTCCTAATGTTAAAACTTTCAAATTCTCCTTTTCTTTGGTATTCTCATGTACAAATAATGTTGCAAAGTATGAGGCTTTACTGATAGGCCTAAGGCTAGCATCAAGGCATGGCATAAAATGTTTGAAAGTAATAGGGGATTCAAATTTACTGGTTTCCCAAGTTAGATCAAAATATACTTCAAAAAATCAGAGGTTAAAGCAGTATAGGAATGCAGTGTGGGATGAGATTGAAAGCTTTAATGCTTTTAATATTTGTTGGATGGAAAGAAGTAAGAATAGAATGGTAGAATTATTGGCTAATATAGCTCTTAGACCAGAAGATGTTACATTTGTAGATGTTTCCAAAATAGAGGTGCAAACCAGGCCTTCTATCCTTGACAATCTAGATAATTGGCAAGATTTTTTTGATGACCAGGACATACTTAGGTTTCTTCATTGTGAATCTCACTTTGATGACAAAGAAATGGATTTCAGTACTTATGTTGACACAGTGGATGGTAAAGATGCTATTTTTGGAAAAGAAGTTTTGCAGTTGAAATCAAATAGAGTTCCTAAAGGATTGGTTGCTTTTGAAAGGGAATTTGATAATAAGGACAAAGCTTTCTCTTCTAATACTGATAAAATCAATGAGCTTGAGGAAATAAACTTAGGGACAAAATTTGTTCCTAAGAAAGTTTATATTGGTAAGTCTTTATCCCCAAGAGTCAGAAAAGGTTTCATTGATCTTCTCAGAAAATTCAGGCATGTTTTTTCTTGGTCTTATGAAGATCTTAAAGCTTACAGGGAAGATCTTTTCCAAAATGAGATTCCACTAAAAGAAGGCACAAAACCCTTTAGGCAAAAATTGAGACCTATTAATCCAACCCTAGCACCTAAAATGCAAGATGAACTCAAGAAGATGATGGATGCTGGAATCATCAAACCTATTAGGCACTCCACTTAGGTTTCAAATTTGGTGCTTGTCAGAAAGAAAAATGGTGATATCAGGTTATGTGTAGATTTTATGAATCTAAACATAAATTCTTTGAAGGATAATTATGGATTACCAAACATGGAAAATATGTTATAGAAGGTCACTGGGTCAGAATTAATGTCTATGATGGATGGCTTTTCTGGTTACAATCAAGTCATGGTAAAGGATATTGAGCAATTGAAAACTACTTTCACAACCCCATGGGGGACATATGTTTATGTAAGGATGCCTTTTGGGTTGACTAATGCCAGTGCTACTTTTCAAAGGGCTATGGATGTAGCCTTTGCTAATTTTATTGACATATTTATGGTGGTGTATCAAGATGAATTAATAGCTTTCTCAGCCAAGGAGGAACAACATTGCCAGCATCTTGAGAAGATTTTTAACAGAGCATTAGAGTATGGGGTTTCTTTGAACCCAAAGAAGTGTTCTTTTGGTGTGATAGAAGGAAAACTTTTAGGGCACATTGTTTCAAAAGATAGGGTGAGGATAGATCCTGAAAGGGTGGAGGCTATTGATAAGTTGTCTTTTCCAAAAAACATCAAAAGGATTCAATCCTTTCTAGGACAGGTTAATTTTTTAAAAAGGTTTATTACAAACTTTGCAAAAATCAGTATTCCTATATCAAGAATGTTGAAGAAGGGAGAAAAGTTTGAATGGAATATGGAAGCAATACAGGCCTTTAATGATATCAAGAGGGCCATTAAGCATGCTCCAGTCTTAAAAACACCAGACTACAGCAAACCCATGCAATTTTTTTCCTTTGCATCTGCCCATACCATTGCTACAGTACTATTACAAAAAAATGATGAAGGTTTTGAACAACCAATTTCCTTTTTGAGAAAAACTTTGCAAGTAGCAGAATTGAATTATGATATTATTGAGAAAAAATCTTATGCCTTGGTGAAGGCCATTAAAACGTTTAGATGTTATTTGGTAGGCGCTACAGTGGTTGCATATGTTCCAAGTGCTGCAATCAAAGACATTCTAGTCCAACAAGAGGTTTCAAGAAGAAGATGTAGGTGGATTAATAGGATCCAGGAGTTTAACATTGATATTCACATTACAAATTTGGTTAGAGGATTGGGATTAGTAAAATTGATGGCTCAGAGTAATTTGAATGCAAACCAAATAAATATGCTAGAAGAAGATCAAAGACCTTATGTGTGTAACATGGATTGTTGTGAATGGTACAAGGATATTGTCAAGTATCTACAAAGGATGGTTTTACCCCTTGAAATGGATGACAATAAGAAAATAACTATTAAACTCCAGTCAATAAGGTATGCAATTCTAAATGGTGAACTTTGGTGGAGAAATAATGAGGGTGTTTTACTCAGGTGTGTAGATCAAGAAAAAGTAGATCTTTTGATGAATGAAATGAATAATGGAGTTTGTGGAGGGAATTATATGGAAAAGACAACAGCCCATAAGATCATCAGATCAGGTTTTTGGTGGCCCTCACTTTTCAAATATACCCATCAGTTTGTTAAAAAATGTGATACTTGTCAAAGATTTGCTAGAAAATTAAAATTTGGTGGAAATTTGCCTCTTAAACCTGTTGTTGTTCAGGCCCCTTTCCAGAAGTGGAGTATGGATTTCATTGGTGAAATCCCTAATAAATCCAGTGGTGGACATTCTTACATTTTGGTGGCAACTGACTATTTCACCAAATGGGTTGAGGCAATCCCTACAAAAAGAGCAACTAGCAAAGTGGTGACAGAATTTATGATGCAAAATATCTTGACAAGATTCGGTTGCCCAGAATCCATAGTTGTGGATAATGCATTATGTTTCAGGCTAGAGGAGTTTGTTGGTTTCTATCAAGATAATGGTATAAAAATTTCTTATTCATCTCCCTATCATCCACAAGGTAATGGCCAGGCATAATCTAGCAATAAAAGTTTGGTCAAAATTCTAAAAAGAGTTTTGGACAAAAACAAGAAAGCTTGGGATTCCAAATTGTTACAAGCCCTATGGGCTGATAGGGTTATAGTTAAAAAGGCAATAGGGTATGCCCCTTTTGACTTGGTGTATGGAATCAATGCAAGATTACCTCAAAACAATTTGTTACAAATGTATCAGTTCATTCAGACATATGATGATAATATAGAAGAAGATATGACAATCAGGATGAATGATTTGATTCAACTCAATGAAGTAAGAAATGAAGCACATGACAAGAATGAAAGGATGCAGGTCCAGTGCAAAGTCTTGTATGACAAAAGGACTACTCAAAGAACTTTTACAAGTGGTGACATGGTCTTGATGTGGAATGCAACACTAGAAGACAAAGGAAAACATGGGAAATTTGATCCCATCTGGTTAGTGTAATACCCCAAAAATGGGCTATAAGTTCATTAACCTCCTATATCATCAAATCATATGAAATCGAAATCAAAGTCCTAATCTAAGGCACATCTGAACATCATCAAATCTAATTGATTATCTTAAATTTTGCATCGGAGAATATTCCTAGTAATATTCCTAATTATCTTAATTATCTTTAATTTTATAATTATTTGGCAATAAATCACATTTATCCTAAAGTTTGATTAATTGAATATTTTCATATTTAATTAATTAGATTTAATATTTGCCACTTAATTGTGTAATTAAATTTAATTATATCTATTATTAATTGTATTATTTAATTTTGACAATAAATCTAATATCATATGAATAATTGATTAAATTCTTATTTAATTAATTAAAGCAAGTTGTCATTATTTAATAATATAGTTTTTAATAAAATTTTGATTAAATAATTGATTAACCCATAAATCAATTGTTTTTTTTTTAAAAGCAGTTAAGTTGAGAATAAATCACTTTATTTATTTATTAAATCATAATTATCCATGTGCACATTCAAGGACCAGTTAAACTCAAAATTGGAAAATCAATGCAAGTTGTTAGCTTTTTGAAACTCAACATCTTTTTGAGTTTTAAAGTTGATCTAAACTTCTAATTCAAGTTGAACTGTGCTTTTGCATGATTTTTGTGACTTAATTATCTTTATTTAAAAATAACTCAAAAATCAAGTTGAGTTATTTGAGTGATTTATGGCTTTTTCTCATGCACCTCCAAAGCCTTGGATTTCTATAAAAACAAGGCTCAGCTCTTCATAATTCATCTCATATTTTGCACAATCACGCTGGAGAATTGGAATTGAAGAATCAAAGCTCTTGCGAATTTACATCTTTGTGAGATCAATCTTATTTTTGCATTCATATTTCATATCATTGTTAGATTAGCATAGCATATCAGTTTTCAATAGCATTCATATCATATCAGTTTTTATCATTCTTATTGCATAGAAAATATCAAAAATATAGATTAATTGCATTTATTCCATATCTAGAATTGCATTCAAATCCTTCATTTAGGTGTCGTCTAGGTCACTGATCTCGATAATAATCTGAGAACATTAATCTCGCACCTATTAGAAGGCAGTAAATCGCTTGGTTAGATAGCTTTCAATTTTGCATGATTTGATTATAGCTAACCTCTAATGTTTTACTGAGTGTTGTGTCTACAGATCAGGTATAATTTTCACACACACATTTCTGGCGCCCACCGTGGGGCCCTGAAACGGGTTTCCCTTCATTTCTATCAATTTTATATCTTTTTGGCACTTTTTCTATCAAAGTTGTCCGTACACAGCGATTTTTACCATTCTGTCCGTACTTCCGTACATCTCTGTACAAATTCTCGCACGAGATTTCACTTGCGTCATGCGAGATTTCTTTCTGTGTCGCGCGAAATTTCACTGGTATCATTTTTGTGCGCAAAAAATCACTTTCTGGCGCGAGACTACAGTTCCTCATGCGAGACTTTATCTTTTATCGCGCGAGACTCCACTTCCTCGCACGAGGCTTCATATTTTTTTCGCGCGAGATAGTACTTCCTCGCACGAGACTTCATTCTTCATCGCGCGAGACAGTTTTTCCTTGCGCGGGACCGCATTCTGCCTCACGCGAGATTTTACTACAGAGACACATAATTTGCAGATTTGTGCTTTCAGATTATTGATTTCTAATGCTTACAATTTGCTGTTGATTGGTCTTGATTTTGTACTTTCGGATGTGTGCTAAATTCTGGATTGCAGAGCGTTGGACCTAAGGTATTCTTCTCAAGCTGATAATATTTCAATTTGGATCCTAAAATAAATCTCTTATGTGTCTGGCTTGTGTGCATCCTTTCATGCTTTTATCTATCTCTACACACTTGCATAATTGATACTAGGTTGTAATCCCTTAAGGATTCATTAAGTAGTTTTAGAATACTTGTGATTGATCTTGATTGCTATCTTGGGTTATTGGACTCGCTAATCCATTGGCCCCTCATTTCCGCCCCGTGGTTGTAATCTCAGCGCCATAAAGGGGAGGGGTCAACAGGACAGAAGTGTTAAATGTTCCACTTGGCAACCCTTTTGTGCTTTTAGGAACTCACTTGCTTTCTAAGTTGGGGACTCATTTTTAGCTTGTGTGAGGTGTTAAATGTTCCACCTTGTGGACTCATCTCATATTTTCTTTAAGCGTTAAGTGTTCCTCTTTCTACTTTTTGAATGCTTTTGGTAGATTTGCTTTCGGAACATACATCTGTGCTCACATAGTAATTAGGCCCTATGAACACTATTTGTGATTCTTGAGAGATTGGATTCCTAGCGAAATCCTTCTTGACGATAGAATCCTTGTAGGTAGGGAGGATACTTAGTGCGTTTCACATTCAACTTAGTTAGTGAGTCTTCTCTTATTGATTGACACATTCTCTCTCCGGAGAGGTTGATAGATCACGTGGGGTTGATATCACGAGCTTTGGTGAATCAAAATTGGTTAGTGCATCTTCTCTTATTGATTGATACATTCTCTCCCCGGAGAGGTTGATAGATCACGTGGAGTTGATATCACAGACCTTGGTGGAACAAAACTTTGTCTTAGCATGTCGGATTAATCTGCTTGCTTTGTTTGGGTTAAAAGTGAAGAGGTGTCAAAACCTTGAATCAAGAGCCAAGTCCCCTTGTGGTATACTATTGTGAGTCATCTTTAGAGAGGGTTAACCGTAGCGAACAATCCCTTCATAGGGAAAACTGCATTGACGGAACCTCAAGCGGTAATAGCCATTTTCGCCATGGTAGTGACAACCGCTATATAAATGTCCTTGTGGAAGAAATCTCCACGGGTATGGTTCATTGTTGGGTTGTCAGATCTCCCTAGCAGCTCTTGAAGATTAAGTTCTCGGACTGTGTCAAAACCCTGGTGCGCCGGGATTGGAGTTCACCCCTTTGAATCATAAAAGTTGCAGAGTCAAACCATTACTAAAAACCCTAGAGAGGCCAATTTTTCACTTTCAGGTATATGTGCGTTATTGCAAAACTTTTTCAGAACATACACAATTAGTACTCTCAGGGATTAGCACAATTTGGTCACTTGATTGTTCATGTGCAAGGTTGCTTTTGCCCTTGTTCATTGTTTTCAGACATGCTTGGAATCACTTGCTTGCTGTTCTGCGTGCTTATTTATCTACTTGGCTATTAAAAATGATCAAATCTGGTATAACCTTCAAAATCTGGACAATACAATTTGCAAACAATCCAAAACTAAAGACCTTACATTTTGCAAAAAAATTGACGTAAAGTTCTTTCTGGAGTCAAAAGTCATTTCAAGAAGTCAAAAGTCGTACGAGTTTTGTCAAGTGTCATTTCAGTATTACCCAACTGTCGTATGAGTTTAGCAACTGTCGTTTCATAAACTACCTAGTGTCGTACGAGTCTGCAGAGTGTCGTTTCATAAACTACCCAGTGTCGTACGAATTTGCAAAAATTGATGTAAAATCTTTCTGGAGTCAAAAGTCATTTCAGGAAGTCAAAAGTCGTATGACTTTTTGTCAAATGTCATTTCAGTAAAGCCCATATGTCGTATGATTAAGAACCCAGTGTCGTACGAGTCTGCAGAGTGTCGTTTGGAAAAAATTTGAGAGAGTTGTTAGAAATTGTCAAATTGCAAGATATCCAATGTTTCCAGCCTAGTTCCAGAATCAGTCAAAAATATCAGTGTCAGGAATAGAGCAATAGCTATTGAATATCAGTACACATGTCTCAAAGAATTAGTAAACAAGAGGAAGAAGCTCTGATCACCACTATAATGAAATAGATACATGCTATGCAAGTCCAGCTTGACAAACTTGAGAAAGAAAAGGAACCTCTATACTCTTTTCCATTTGATAAAGACTTGTACATGTCACCATGCCCCCGAAAAAAAATTGAGCAATATGATACCTCTTCCATGGAGAGTGACACATCTAGCTTTGAAGACTATGATGACTATGATGATAGAAAATGTAATGATACCTATGACACCTCTGTTCCTAAGAGTCCTCCTCATCGTTCATTCCTACTTACTACAAAGGGGCCGTCACATTGGATAGATCATGATGGTGATCCATATGATTCTGATTTTGAAAGAGATTTTGATGGCTTTTGTGGACAATACCTTGATGATGATCCATCTACTACTGCTGAGGACTATAAAATACATCGTGCTAGCTTGAAACGTCAATACTATAAGGATCTCTCCTCTAAGAACTCTCAGGCTGAAAATACAGATTACACTCTCAAGCAAGATCATGTTAATGTTGGACCTTTGTCTAGTGATGGTTCCCTTCCATCCCCTACTTCCTCCAATACCCATACATTTTTAAAGCTTCTGAGTCTTTCAAATCTTTCACAGAACCTTCATCTGACACAAGCCCTGATACTTTTCATGTGGTTCCCTATAGTTATCCCCCAGGGCTACCTCTTAAAGAAACTCAAGCTAACCTTCACTTGGCTGCAAAGACTTTCAATAATGATAAACCTAAAGAGCCTAAGCCTTCATATGCTATAATCCCTACTTCAGCTAGTCCTCCACCATCTTTTCCAAAGTCATCCATACAATCCCAACATGCTTCCTTGTCCTTAGAAGTGGCTCCATGTCAAGAGGACTCTAAAAATGATAAAGAGAAGAACATAAAGAAAGATCAAGATCAAGAACCCTCCATGTCATCCACTCCTTTTCCCGATGTCTCTTATCCACTTCATGGTTCTTTTGATCCTATACACCCTTATTCATGCATTCCACCATGTCTTAAGTCTTCTCTTAAGCAAGATCAGGCTACTACTTACACTAATGAGCTTATTGACAATCAAAATGACCTTACTACACTTGTGCTTTCCAAAGATGATACTTCCATTAAGGTTGGTAAAAATAGTGTTGTTACCTCCAATGTTAAGCCTATTGAAAATCAAGAGACAAATTATGCACTGGTGCTATCCAAAGATCCTTGTCAAGATCAAAGTCTTCCATTTTCTTATTCTAGCATTCCATGTTCACTTCCACTTTCTACTCTTCCTAAGTCTTCACAAGCTTTGAATGATCCTATCAAAAAAGGTGCTCATATTCAAGATGTCCATGATTCTATTGAAGATCCTAATGCTCACTCTAAAGATGTTGATATCCTTGGTTGTCATATAGATGCTGATGAACTTATTGATTATCCTTTTGCATCTTCCACTTCCATCCTTGGACCTCTTCCACCACTACAAAGATCTTCACGCATTCCTTCCATCTTGGGTCCTTATGTCCCTTCACTTTCCCCTCCTAACTCTCCTAATTTTCCATCCATATTGGGTCCTTACATACCTCCATCTCCTATCTTTCCTCAAGATCAACATAGATGCATACCCTTGAATCCTTTTCATCCACCCACCCATCTAAACCAGTCATATCCTCCCTTTTCCACAAGTCCCAAGTCCTTTGGAAGTAACTTGAATGTTCAATACAAGAAAAAGAAGCAATACAAGAATCCATCAAAAAAAGATCACCATGTCTCCTCTAATAGACATGGAAGCATAAAGTCAAAAGAGATATCTAAGAAAAAACTACAAGACAAGTATGGGTTCCAAAATCCATCATTGAAGATATTATCTCTAAATCATCAAAAGGAAATAAAAAGCCTACGACTATATGGATTCCAAAGTCTCTCTTGAAAGAGTCTGGTGTTGAACAAAAAGTGAAATTGACATTCAAGCTTCCAAAGGCTTCCACTACATCTCCTTCCAAAAATATTCTTCCATTTCATGCGCCCAAACCTCAACCTCTGCTATCCATTCGCCATATTCCTTCACGTATTCCTTCATTCAGGATTCCTCCATCCTCTCACCACCCTTCAAGGTATGTGTTGATGTTGATCTTGCCTTCCTTTCCACCTACCCTTTTACAATCCTTCCATGCATTAACCTTCTACCTTCTATCATTTTTCCTCATTTGCCTATTCCTCCTATCTTCCAACCTCACTCGCTTTACATAAAACCTTATCCTCCATTTTTCTCTTTCATCTCCCTTTCCCTATCAACATCTTTGAGCGTGTCATTTTGAATCCTTGGCATATCATGGTTTATCCTTTCAAGGAGCATTATCTAAAAAGCTTGCCTTCTTCCAAAAAAAAAAAAAAAAAAGAAATAAAAAATGAAAAAAATTAAAAATGTGCCTTGGTGAAAACCTGGAAACAGGCACCTTGGTAGCAAAAGTAAAGAGAAATAAATTCATCCTATGGTGAAAACCACTTCCTTGTGGCACCTTGGATAAGTACCATGATGAAAACCTGGCAATCAGGCATCATGCGTAATTCTTCTACATATTTCATCCATTTCATCTTCTCTCTTTGATCTTGACAATGTTGATCTATACACGAATATGTGGCTATTTTGTGAGCTATCTTATGGTGATCTTGCTTTCATTCCTTCCATGTTTAGCCTTCATATCCATCTTCCTCCATTCATTTTCAGCTATCGCTATCCTTTTCCCTTTGGTCTTGATCTAAAAAAAAAAAAAAAAGAAGAAAGAGTAAAACACAATGCTATGAAGCCTCTTGACATGTCTACTCCTTTGGATTGCATCCTTTCCTGCTCTTGCATTATGATTTTGTGCTTATCCTATGCTAGCCTTTCATTGCTTATCCAAATGCGCTTTACATGACAATTTTTCCCTAGCTTGGGTATTCTTGAGGAGTTTCCCCTTGAGGATTTCTTCCCTTCATTTTCCTTCATTGTCTTATCTTCCATCTCTTCCACCAGCTTGCTAATCCCTCTTGTTCTCTACCTTGCTAGACATTGGGACTGCATGATATGATCTTGCTTGGGAGTTTGCAATGGAAAAAGATGCTATCAAGTATATCAAGTATCAGAATAATTATCAAAATCAGTATCAGAATCAGTATCAGAACCAGTATTAGAACAATTATTAGAATCAGTATCAGAACCAGTATCAGAACAAATATCAGAATGGGCCTACAGAATAAGTATCAGAACACCTATTGGGGCTACACCTTTCACTTTAGTTTATGCGTCTGAAGCAGTACTACCTATTGAGGTTGAAATCCCATCACTTCGAATCAGAATGCATGGACTTGTCACCGACGATGACTATAGAGTCTCTAAGTTGCAAGAACTTGAACTACTAGATGAGTGCAGACAAGCAGCGTATGATCATCTCAGAGTATATCAGAAAAGAATGTCTAGAGGCTACAACAAGAAAGTCAGACATAGAGAATTTTAGGTTGGTGATCTAGTGTTGAGAGAAAATTCTAAAAATCAATCACATCGAGAACGCACGGGGAAGTTCAAACCCAATTGGCTGGGTCCCTTTGTAATCACTGCTACTTTTGGCTTTGGTGCTTATCAACTCTCAACAACTGAAGGAGAACAGCTCCGAGAACCAATCAACGTTCTCCATCTAAATAAATTCTATGCCTAAGGCATTCAGTGCTTGGTAAATGTCCTAAAAAAAATCTTAAAAATCAGAAAAAGTCCTGAAAAAATGAACATCTTGGTGAAACCCTAGCAATAGGCGCCTTGATGATTCACAAAAAAAATCAAAAAATATCAAAAGTACAAAAAAATTGAAAAATTGAAAAATACAAAAAAATGAAAAAGAAGAAAAAGTGCCTTGGTGAAAACCTGGAAACAGGCGCCTTGGTAGCAAAAATAGAATCTCTACCAAGATGGTGAAAACCTGGCAAACATGCACCACTTGTTCCAAAATGCTCCATCTATCAGCACAATCTTGGTCTTTCCCAGCTTTCAGTCTTGCTTTAGTTTGTACATATCTCCCGGTTTGTTTCTACATATCCTGGTTTCAATAAGTTGGTCTGTACACCAATCAGCTCAAGCGTCTGTATCCTATCAATGTTCAAAGTTGGGGGCAATCAATGTCATATCCTATGGTCTCCAGTATATCTTAGATGTATCATATCCAGTCAGAGTCCTTTGAAGCTTCAAGTTGAGTCAGTCAGTCTGTCTTGTCTCCAGAAAGGATTTTGCATCTACAACCACGCAATTAAACACAAACTGAAAACAATTTATGCTTTTCATGCTTTTATCTCCTTGTAGGCTTACTGATTCGCATTGAGATTTTTGCGTATTGTGTCCCTTCGAGCTCTTCGATGATGTCTTTTATAGGATTTAGAGAGTGATGACTGGGGGCATAATCTTTTCTTTGTCTTCTGCTTGTATGTGAAAATCTAACAGCTTTGGAAATTTTGGATTGAAATGGTGTCCGACTGTAAGAGCCTCTATCTCGAATTGGATGGCCATGCGTACCTCGACCATTGATACCCAAACAATTCAAGGAAGTTTGATCTAACTATTATCTTTTTGAGTAAGTTCTTTCTCCTACTGTGGAATGCAATCTTGCCTAAGGATGTGAACGATAAAGGGTCACTCCAGGTAATTCACATTGGATTTAGAATGATCTCTTGACTGTTTGATGTGTTTGTAATGCAAGGCGTACTCAGGTCATCACAATGTTTATGTTTTGATGCTTGTACAAATTGCTATATCAAAATGGACATGATATTCAGGTCATCCTGGTGCTTGTGCCTTGGTGCTTATATCTAATTCGACATTTCAAAAACAAAATCAATCTTCATATATCCATGGTTGTTTGACCAGTGGGTGTTGTATTGATTCTTGCGCATACAAATCGATATTCATATGTCTATGGTTTCATGGCTAGTGGGCATTGTATTGATTTATCCGGTTACCTAAAAGTTCAATGATGATAACAAATCGACATATGATCAGTGACTAGGTCCTCGGTCTTAGGTTGCATTTTATTTTGCATGTCTCATTGCATTTTGCATGTTTGCATGATCTCACAATGATTAAACGAACTTCAATGCTTAAATGATTCTTCAAATCGCATCTTCAAGTCTAACAAGAGCTGAATCTCACACGAAGGTTCCTCCAATGAAAGAGCAAGTAGAATCCTTTTTCGGGATCAAAATTCAAATCTGAGATCATTCATACTTGCATATTCGACCTTCAATCATCACAGAAATCTAGTATTCAACTTAACTGATTATCTTACATCAAACTATCAAAATTTCAACTATGGTCACCTCATGGTTTAACCTAGTCAAATTTGGTCTTTTGGACCTTCCAACGATGCAGAATGCGTTCTCGGATGTAAATAACCACTTCTCAGATCAATTAACATGCTTCTAAACTATCAACGCTGACTTTTCTTGTCAGATTTCAATTTTAATCCCGAAGGGGGCATGGTATTGCACATCATTCAAAATCTGTAAATCAAATTCTATCGATCAAGTCTATCAATATCTTTCATCAGTGATCAAGACAAACAATCACGTCTAGTTACTGATTCATCAAAAGTCCTCATCGCTCGGGGCAAATCTATCATCACTTGGGGCATATCAGATTCATCGATCCATATCAATCTGGTATTCTCTTAATCTTGTAATCTGTATCAGTTTTTGCAACCATCAGATCATAGTGTTATTTCCTTGGTTCATTGGCAACTAAAGGATTCGGATGTGATACCTACTAGTTCTGCTAAGACAATCGAGTCTAGAACGGGTCACTCACTTCTTATCAATCCTAAGGTTCAGAATCAGGCATTTTGACACTTTTTCGCAATAATAGGTTCATTTGCTTCTACAGTGAACATTATCTTTGGTCATTCAAGACCTATTATCTCCATATCAATTCAATATCAATCAACTCCTATCTCAATATCTTTCAATCGGTTTCTATCTTGAGATCGGTTTATCTTTTGAATCAGTTTCATATCTTTATCAAACATAGACTATCTTTGAACCACTGCGCTTCACACAGTAATTCAAAGAGGGGCAAAATGTAATACCCCAAAAATGGGCTATAAGTTCATTAACCTCCTATATCATCAAATCATATGAAATCGACATCAAAGTCCTAATCTAAGGCACATCTAAACATCATCAAATCTAATTGATTATCTTAAATTTTGCATCGGAGAATATTCCTAGTAATATTCCTAATTATCTTAATTATCTTTAATTTTATAATTATTTGGCAATAAATCACATTTATTCTAAAGTTTGATTAATTGAATATTTTCATATTTAATTAATTAGATTTAATATTTGCCACTTAATTGTGTAATTAAATTTAATTATATCTATTATTAATTGTATTATTTAATTTTGACAATAAATCTAATATCATATGAATAATTGATTAAATTCTTATTTAATTAATTAAAGCAAGTTGTCATTATTTAATAATATAGTTTTTAATAAAATTTTGATTAAATAATTGATTAACCCATAAATCAATTGTTTTTTTTTTAAAAGCAGTTAAGTTGAGAATAAATCACTTTATTTATTTATTAAATCATAATTATCCATGTGCACATTCAAGGACCAGTTAAACTCAAAATTGGAAAATCAATGCAAGTTGTTAGCTTTTTGAAACTCAACATCTTTTCGAGTTTTAAAGTTGATCTAAACTTCTAATTCAAGTTGAACTGTGCTTTTGCATGATTTTTGTGACTTAATTATCTTTATTTAAAAATAACTCAAAAATCAAGTTGAGTTATTTGAGTGATTTATGGCTTTTTCTCATGCACCTCCAAAGCCTTGGATTTCTATAAAAACAAGGCTCAGCTCTTCATAATTCATCTCATATTTTGCACAATCACGCTGGAGAATTGGAATTGAAGAATCAAAGCTCTTGCGAATTTACATCTTTGTGAGATCAATCTTATTTTTGCATTCATATTTCATATCATTGTTAGATTAGCATAGCATATCAGTTTTCAATAGCATTCATATCATATCAGTTTTTATCATTCTTATTGCATAGAAAATATCAAAAATATAGATTAATTGCATTTATTCCATATCTAGAATTGCATTCAAATCCTTCATTTAGGTGTCGTCTAGGTCACTGATCTCGATAATAATCTGAGAACATTAATCTCGCACCTATTAGAAGGCAGTAAATCGCTTGGTTAGATAGCTTTCAATTTTGCACGATTTGATTATAGCTAACCTCTAATGTTTTACTGAGTGTTGTGTCTACAAATCAGGTATAATTTTCACATACACAGTTAGGACCATATATTATTGAAGACAAATGGGGAATGAATTCTTATCTATTGAGAAGTTTAACAGATGAGCTCATGGAATTGCCAGTTCATGGTCAATTCTTAAAGTTCTATTTCTCTTAAAGAGATCTTTTCAACCCTTGTACAGGTCTGGTTCTTTTTGTATATAGTTCCTTGTCTTTTCTTTGAGTTTTTGATTTGGTCTACTGTCCTAGGAGATTTTGGTTTTCTCATTGTATCTGCAGGAGATACATGTCCCCAAGCAAGAGCCACTATTATCACCATATAAAAATTTTCAGCTCTGTGATAATGTTTCAAAGTAGTCTGAGATTATTGACCTAGTGGTAATATTCTTCAAGGTATAAACCCTAACTTTTATCTGAAGCCCTAACTTATCCTAGGTAATGTTATGTTTTCACGTTACCTTTTTTAGTCACTAATCTTTTTGTGAAACATGTGCTAATATCTTGACTCACTTTGTTCATTGTTTTATGTGTCGAGGTGGTTAGGCTTTTAGACCATTAACCCTTTTATTTAATTAAATCTGCCAAAGCCTAAGTTTTAGATTAATTTTTCATAAAGGAAAGCCTTTAAAATTGTGCGGTTGTCATTGCATCGCAAGATTTCTCTTTGTCAGATTCCTTGAAATGCAAAATGGTGACCACGTGCCACCTGTCCTTGCAAGCCCATTTGATTTTGTAATGCGATGGCCTTTAATGAATTAATCTAATCTATGGTTGTCGTTATACTGTTGGACCAAGATGTATGTCTTTTATGCATCGCGGTATAGCAATGACCATCAGATTACATTTTGATGAATAAAGTGAAAGGTGGGTCTTGACACTAGGTATGTGCAAGATCATGAGGGGCCAAACTATGTCCTTAAGTGGCAATGAAAAATCAGCAAATCAGGGTTAGTCAACTTGACGTGAAAATTTCAACTAGCTATGAACCTAATATCAAAAAGTTGTAAGAATAGAATCTATAGAAAATTGAATGTAGTTTCTAAAATAATAGGCCTTTTTTGAGAAAAAGTTAGTATGATTGGTGAAAATTATAGATTTCAATGCAGCAGTACAAAAATTTCATGAAAAAAATAAGAAGTAGGTGTATGTCTGACCACCTTAATCATAATCAAATGATAATATTTTATTATAAGATTTTATATATAAGTAGTAGACTCATGCTCAGATGTGACGCATATTTTTTTGTAATTTTATTCCAAAAAATTAATTAATTATGAATTTTTTTTACAACATTTTCAGACTAAAAAAACTCCCGTGTCTGACCACCTTAACTCATTCAAAACTTTACAAAATTCAAAATTTTATTTTTTTTCCTTATATTAGGCGAAGTATAGAATGTGATGCAATTTTTGGATTTCAAAAATGTTATACCGTCTGAAAGTTATAGTCATTTTTCAATCAGTATATAAATCAACACTTTAGAGGTAGCTCAATTAGAAAATAACTAGTAATTACTTACCGAATTCAATATTTGACAGCAATTGTATCGATAGAAAGCTGATAATCTCCTTAAGATACCCTTTTTGATTTATCAAATTCAGGTCAAAAAAAAGTCACCAACTACATTGTCAAAGTTTTGAACTTACATCGCCACTTTTTGGCCCCTCATGATCTTGCACATACCCCACTATCAGGTCGTATTCTCGTGTAAATTTTTTATTTGTTGTCAGCAATTTTGAGGGGCGGTTGTCAATATCTTTCAAATTTAATATTAAAGGTGACAGGTCTTCCACTTGTCATTTTTCTGGAACGTGTTATCTTCTGGTTTGATTTTTAGTTGGATGATGTGTCACCTTGGGACTTGAGTAGTATGAAGATTAAAGTGTGGAAAGATCTTATGGCTATCCTTATACCATTGAGATGAGATGCATGTCTTTTATGCATCATGGTATAGCGATGACTGTCGATCTTGCCCAAGGATATGAACTGTTCAGTGGGTCCTCAGTTGTCAGAACTTTTAATGATGTGTTTCTTTTTTATTGGCCGATGGTGCTAATGACGAGTTTTGATTGCCAGGTGTTTCTGACACCATAGATGATGAGGGATTTTTTGGCTTGTTGGCTTATCCGAGGTGCCATCTCCTGATTCATCGAAGGTTTTTAAAGTGTTCAGTGGGGCTGAGGTTTTATTAAATTCTGGCGATCATCCGATCAAAGTGCATCTACGGTGGTCATTATATCTGGGGTTGGTATCTCTGACAGGTTTTGGGTTGCGCTTTAGCGATGTGATGACACTTGTCTGTTCTAGGAAAAATAAAGATTATTATTAAATTCTTTCCACCTAGCATTTTGAAATGTTCTCATTGGTCGAGAACTGACTTAGGGAAAAGTAAACAGGGCTTTACTGTTCGAATTGCCGACCGTCTGATGTGCTGAAATGGAGATTTATCAAGGGTCAAAATTTAAATTTTTTCTTAGAGACTTTTTTCATGTCCTGTGAATGCAGAGGTCACCAATTTTTTAGTAATGGCAAATTTATTGTGCTATGTGTGGATGAATTGCAAGTAGTTGGCTACGCTATACAACACAATTCAACCATTGTTTCTCATTACTATTTCAATAAGCTCTCTTGAAATTGGATTTCTCTCTCTGAGCGATTTCAATTCAAGAATTTACAAGTGCCTGGTAGGTCTACTTTCTAAATTTAAAAGAATTGCTTGAAGTTTGTGAAGAATTTGTGAAGGATTTTGTCTTGATAGTTTCTAGGGTTTTTCTTGAGTGCTCGTATATTATTGTAAGAGCCCTAGTTTCAAGATGTCACCCAAGAGGAATTTGTCTGGTCAAATAGAGTATATCAAGAGAGGGATTTTTGAGGATTGAATGCAGTTACTTCCACATTCAGACAATGGGGCAGCTAGGATGAAAGAACTAGTTCCAAGAAACCCTAGAGATTCAGTTGCAGACGGTCTCCATGACAAGAAAAATTGGATGAGAGATGCCAAGGTGGGTGACAAGCATAACAATCTTATTCTATTCAAGTCATCTTATTCACAAAGGAATGCTTGTGCCCCCTTAAGTAATATATGGCAATTTGATATTGGGAAGTTAGTTGTTCCTGGTGTTGTTATGGATGCTAAGTTATTAATTCAGATAGCCAAGTGCTATGATCCTGTGACAAAGTGTGTCAAGGATATAAATGGTAGAGACCTAATTAGCATCATAGAGGATGAGATTAGGGAAGTATTTTCATTGAATGACCCATCTACGGGGTTAGAGAAGATTGATTTCATAGAGTTTACTAAAATCTATGAAGCACAGAAAGATATCTAAGGACAAGGCCTTTAAGGAAATTTTTTGAGTAGTTTGGATCCATGTGTGCTATCAGTGCAAGTACACAAGAGCCCTTTAGATTAGACTTATTCAGTAGAAGGGCACAGGAAGTTTATAAATCTTTGACTTTGATTCTAGGGCATGATGAGGCAACTCATATGCTAGTACCTTATATGTTCATGATGGTACGGTCACTGCACCCCTGATTAGACCTTATTTTTGACTTTGCATCTCATTTAGCTGATATAATCCATTAGGGGCTGATGGGAATCAAAAATATGAAGGTGTCTAGACCTTTTGGGTGGTACTCAATGCTCATGCACATGTTTCTATACAAGGGTGATGAATATTTTGGTACAAGAATAGATATTGTAAAGGAAAGGAATGGAGAAATTCTTCTAGTGCAGTTGTGGACTATAGCTCTATCATGGGATGGAATTGATGCTAGCTATATTATTTTTGACATAGATTTTGCCTCTAGACTTAGAACTCTTTTACATTTTGACAATCCAAGGATTCCAAGAGAGTTGCTGAGGCTAATTAGGCCAAAGGAGTTTTTCCAAGATATTACTATTGTCCACAATTTCGGGGATATTATCTTATATCTAGTTTCCACAGTTTTCAGAGTGTATGGTTGCAAGGTAGCACCCTATATTTTATCTTATCAAGTCCCATTGAAGTTGGGATATGTAGAAATTCTAAGGCAAATTGGAGACTTAAAGGAGTCCACTCTCACTAGTAAAGGAAGGGGAACTTTTTTCCCAGACATAACCATAGCACACCAATATGTGATCACATAGGGAGGATCGGTACATTTGAATAAGGTCTTGCAACCTTACAAAATGTCTAAAGCAGTGATCAGATGTGCAGATATAGAAGGTTTTCTTATAGGAGTATTTAGAGATAAAGTAGGTGTGCTCTTATTGATCATCAATTTAATTTTCCTGAGGATTGAATAAAAAATGAGTTTGATCTTCAAACTGAGGAGATCAAGAAAGAGAAATGGGTCATTTACAAAAACACTCTAGATTTTATTCATAATTTTGATAGAGCTTATGACCCATTGAAGGGGTTTGAACTGTGGGCAAGGAAAGTGGATGCCCTTATGGAACACTTTTAAGGCATCATGCATGCAGGCAATGAAAAAGGGCATCAGTGAGTAAGATAGACCCTGAGATGGCTAGGCAAATTTTGAGCTAGCCTAAATACATGAAATTGACCCCAAGGGGAATTTATACAATGCAAAGGAGTGGTTACATTGTTCTCCTAGCACCACAGCAAAGAAGTGAAGATATCCCTTCTACTTCAAGGGGGAAAAGGCCTATTGATGATCTAGTAGTTCAAGGACCCTCTCCAAAGAGATAGAAACAATAAGAAGTAAGACTAGGAGAAGAGGCTTATTCACCTTCTCAATCCCTTATTTAATTGGATGAACATGGGGTGGCAGAACAACTTGTGGAACTAAGAAATGAAGGAAACATTTTTGTTTCTAATGAATATTTGCAGGAAGGAATGCCTAAGGCACCTAAGGAGGTGGCCATGGATCTTCCAATATAAAAGTTTGAGGGTAAACAGATGGACACTATTCTAAAACAAGCCACAGACTCCTTCATTGTTGATGACAAGTTTATCAAGACCAGGGCATTCTCCCAATTTCTTTGGAGAATTAAAATAAATCATTTTAACTAGATATGTGAAAAGAAGAAAGAAGAGTCCCCTGCTAGGGATGTCATATAAATAGAAAATGAGACCAAGGCAGAAATGGTCAAACAATTTGAGAAAATTACTCCAGAGGAAGGGAGGGCCATGGTTCATACAGTAGGGGTACTAATTCTACCAGAGTGGGACATTTCTGATGCAATTGTCTTTGACCAAGTGAGAAAAAGAATAGTGAAGACTCTTACTATAGCAAAACAGGCTAAACAGGCTACAAGAGGATTTTCTTTCTCCGAAGATCATGCTGCTCTTGTGATGTGGTCTCTAAATAAGGATGAAAATAAAGGGAAGAGAAAGGATCTCTCTGTAGGATATACAAGCAGTTTGTTAGTTTAGAGAGTAGGAGAAACATCTGGAGTTGAAGCGTCAAATTTGATTTTAGAAACTGCAAAATTTAATGCCCAAGTGGCAGAGAAAGATGCTAGAGAGAAGGAAGAGCTTAGGCTCAAATCTGAAATGGTTCTCAAATCCTACAATGAGCTCAAGGTTGAGCTAATTTAGAAGGACAAATTGATTGCACAATTGTTAAGACCCTTAGATCATAGATCTCCCCAGTTGGGGATTTCTGATAAACTTGTAGTGGCTTCATCTTCAGGCCCAATAATTGAGTTACCACCATCCCCTTACCTAGAGACAAATTTGGATGCAAGGGTTACCTGGGAGAAGCAAAGATTGAGAGAAGAAACAAATAAGTTGAGGGAAATAAGGGTACAGTTGGAGAAAGAAAAAGAAGAGAACATAAAGGCTACAGCTTTAGAAAACTAAAAATTTTAAGAAAAGATAATAGATGCAATCATGTAGTTTGATATTGATTTAAAGAACTCCATTCACCATGGCCGTGCCAGTAAGTTATATTCATTATTTGAAACCTTAAATAAGGAGAAGACGGAGTTCGTCACCAATTTTGAAGAAGTGGATTGAAAGGTCTCCCAATATAAAGTTATTTCATATGCTGTCAAAAGGACAAGAAGATCTTGATCCATTATTTAAGCCAGTGCACCAAGTTAATAAAAAAATGGTACAGTTTGGGATCATTTTGGATGGTTTTATCAGAAAATCAAGCATGTTGAAAGATGAACTGATGCTTTCAAACTATGAACTGGTTCCTACCATTTTCATAGATAAAGGAAAATTTAAAGAAGCACATCAATGGAGAGAAGAAATGGATGCACTTTTATCAGAAAGAGTGACTGGTGTCTTAAGTGGCAATTTTTCTTTTAGTAATGTTATCAAGTTGTTAATAAATGCTAAGTCAATGTTTGACAATTTTCAGCATAAGGTCACTCAGATAGAAAATGAGGGGGAACAATTATTAAAGAAGGATGAATTTGCCAATTTTGAGTTCCCAAGCGAAGAGGTGTATAATAGGTGGAGGTATCAATATATACCTCATGTTCAAAAGGATAGTATTCCACCAACTTCTTAGAGTGGACATAGATAGATATTTTTTGGTAACAATAGTTGGTTAGATAGTTTGAAGACATTTATTACCGTGTGAACAGCGAGGAGCATAGGACATATTTCATGATGGCAACTAGATACAACAAAAGAAGCATAAAATAGGGTGGTGGTCCTACAATATCTCATCTACTTCGACAGTGTATTTATTGTAAATATGTAAAAGTTCTTGTAAAGTTTTTTTAAAGATTAAAATATGTAACCCTAGAATGATCGGTGGCTTGTTGCATTTCCTCATATATAAAGGATTTTTCATGATCATTCTAGGTATTGAAAGCTTAGGATAAAAAGATAGAAATTTTGAAAACCTAACACTCAGTCTGGGATTGTAAATATTGCATCATTCTATCAGAGAAATAGAGAAGAAGTACAGGTTGCTACTATTATTTTGCAAGCTTTGTTCAAGATTTGATCAATGCAATGTTTAAAGGGTGAACTTAATATGAATCTTGGATCTTTGTCTCTCCTATGAGTTTCTTCAATAAATTTTTAAGTCTCTTTGAGTTTTATATGTATGTGTTTGAACTTTGAGTTCTAATCTAGGATTGGATGAAAATTTCTTTGAGTTAGATGCATGTTTACTAAATCTATTCAAGGATTTTTGAAAGTAGGAAAGATTTGAAGTGGTCTATATTTATGTTCAAGACCCACCGTTTATAAAACACTGCTATATTCTTTCTATTTTCTGATATATTGCCCAATGGATAAGGCACTGCCCTTGATCTTCCTATCTTATCTTTGTATGGAATGATTGGAATCTTGTAATCCTTAAAAACATTGAATTAATACCAGTCTTTTGCATTTATTTTACTTTATATGTATTTTCCTACCCAGGGATGGAGAGTCAATGAATAATAGGTTGTTATTTAGTACTTTCTCACTATTATCTATTGTAAGATCTAATAATCAGTAAGTGGCAGAGTTAAAACAAATTGGATCATTTGTACCCGCCTTGGTTTTGCAGAGCCAGAAGTGAAGAGGGTAGTCTTGTCCCTATAGTTGGTCTAGTTGTCTTGTAGAGCTTTCATACTTGGAACTAACCATTCCTAATACTAGTCTCAAGGCATATTGGCAGCCCTAGGTGGCATAAGCATTATCAAAAACCAACAGGTTCCTTGAGTAGAACCCTTCTAAACATGAGGTTCTCACCATGTTCTAAATCTAAACTAACCTTTGGTGACTTAACACTACTAACCTCTTCTTGTGAATAGGCTATCTTCTTCTCCCCTTGTGAACTAGAAGCTTTGTTAGGGAACCTATAGGAAGGGTGGCCTAGTTGACCATAATTGTAACACTTCATGCTTGCAAAGTGTGACCCACTACTAAAATTCTGATTTGCCTCTTCCACCATCTTGAAATTCTCTTCCTCTACTATAATTACCTCTACCACTTGACTCATTGTTTTTTTCAACCAACTTGGAATTTACTTGGTTCCTTGGCTCACTAATCCTTACACCATATCCACCCCTATGTCCTCTAGATTCTCTTCCTCTTCCTCTACCCCTAGGATTAGAGTCTTGTTTCTTCTTGTTTTTATCTTCCACCTTAAGTTCTAATTGGAAGCACTTGTGAATAGTAGTAGGAGTCCACAAACTAATCTCCTCTTGGATTCTCTATCTTAAACAACCAAGATATCTAGCCACTCAGATACTCTCTTCTTCTTGGACCTTATACCTCAAGAAAAGTATTTGAAATTCCTCGGTGTAAGAGGCCACATCCATTTCCTTTTGTTTGAGACTTTATCCCTTCTTATGCATTTGTATCTCATGATCCTTTGGTTGTTATTTATCCTTAATCTTTGTTACCATAGGCCTCCAATAGGCTATTGGTCTTTTCCCCTCTCTTTCCCTCTCTTCTTGAAGGAAATTCCATGATGTTAGACCTATTTCCTTGAGTTTTTCCTTGGAAACCTTCATCTTTTGTGCCTCTATGACACCTTCACACTCAAAATGATTCTCCATCCCTTCAATCCATTCGATGACTAACTTTGAGTCCATCTTGCCGGTGAACAGGGGTATCCCCTCAAGTGCATTACCACCCAATACCTTAATAGATTTAAGGAAGGGTCTCTCCTATATTAGAGGATCTGGTTCTGGTATGTAGTCATCCTCATCCACTTCTTTGCCTTTATCCTTGTCAAATTCCATTTTCTTTTTCATCTGATCAGCTGCCTCTACCACTTCTTCAAGTTTATCCTTCAAAGCTTCTGCGGATTCTTCAAGGATCATATTTCTTTCCTTTTCTCTACCACTTCTTCAAGTTTATCCTTCAAAGCTTCTATAGATTCTTCAAGGCTCCTATTTCTTTCCTTTTCTCTACCACTTCCCTTGTCAATTCAGCATTGGTCAGCATGGTGGATTCTCCCAGTAATGTACTTCCACCTTCTAACATACACTATGTCTTATCCCAATCTTTTATTGGCTATGATACCAATTTGATAGGGAGATATCTTCACTAGTCCTAATTCACCTAGGACTTCATTTAGGTCTTTCTCCTGACCTAATTAGGGAAATATTGGCCCCTATTCAATGAGGGATTATTGATGATCACCTCCCAATCCACTAGCCCTCTCTATCAAGCTAAGGTTCCAATACCTTTTCCATAGCCCTTGCATATACTCATCCCTTGAAGTTCAACTACTGACCAACTGGCTCTTTCAATGTGATTTTGGATAGAAGACTATTCTTGGTCAATTTTGTATGGATTTTGAGTGACTAATCCTTCAAAGTCTCCCATTCCTTAATCATTCTGTTCAAAATAGGCCTAAAGCCCTATTGGGCCTTTCTAGGTCTTAAAACCTTCTTTTTGGAGTATAACTCCCAAATTTCCCATACAAGTTGCAAAACTAACTTGATATTCGAACACCCTTTTCAAAGTTATTGAGGATTTTCTAGTTCTTGGATCCTCAATGTGTCCATAAAGTACTTCCTATGACCATGTGTACTTTCTAGGTCTAATTAGCCTATTCTGGCTTAGTGAAGAATTGACTTCTACACCCTCTAGTATATTGTTCATGGTCTCTGCTTCTTAGGATTGATTCCTTGAGACATATCCTTCAGTTCTCTATTCTTGGTTTGACCCTTTCAATCCCTAAGCCTTCTATCCTTTGTTGATCACATTCAATCTCTCCTAGTCGGGCATCCACTGGCTCGCCTAAGGCATGATCCAAAAAATATTTTCCCTTTAAATCTGATCACAACACTCCATATATACAATATATACATTATGCTCTAGGATATTCTAGATAGTCGTAGAGTTCCCACCATGGAGTCTCATGCTAGCTCCATTCAATTTCTCTCAACTCTAGATGAACTAGTAAACTGGTCTCAGAGGAGACTTTTAAAACAAGCAAAAGAAGATAACCTAGCTATTAAATAAAAGAACACAAAATAACTATATATAATGAAGTATTAGCACATGCAAAGCTAGGCTCTATTCTAATCCATGGATTAGGAGTAACATAGCTCTTAGCATTGTCATAGTCTTGCAAAGCGCACCAATGATTGATTACAGAAAAAAAATTTTTTTTACAAAACATTCCAACCTTGATCCTTGGTCAAAAAATCCCTTAAATAGTGTAGGGGAACCGAGCTAAACTAGTTAGGAAGACCCCTAACTACCTTTAGCCTTCGAAAGGCCATTTTACAAAATGTTGTCATGCCAACTTTGCAAATTTGCAAAGTTATCATTGTCAAATTTTACATCTTTGCTAGCAACTTTGGCTAGGTCATTCCAATGAGTCTTTAATTACCTCAATGGTGGCTCAAATCTTCTAAGACTTCATTCCTTCCCTATTCCACTATTTTAGATAGTCAACCTGGATTTTCATCAATTACCAAGTTAATCTAGAAACTAGACAACAAAACTAAGTATCAACAAACCTAGTAAGGACCCTTGATTGAGTCCCTTTGACCTTTCTAGGACTTGTTAAATCTCCACACTCACACTATAGACTTCTTCTAGTATTTATTAGATAGTGAATTGGCTAATGTCACTAGAAGCCAAATATATTCAATTAGGATAGCCAAGGACCATAGCTTCTCCTATACCATTCCACCCTTGCAACATGAACCTAAGTGCCATTAGGAGATAAGAGTTCTAGATCTATACCCATACTTCTGAAGTTTTTCTCTTTTATCCAAGTAGCCTCTGATTCAGGAGGGTGCTTCCATTTTATGAGGTGCTCCATGTAGACACCATGCCTTGTGTTTTTCTTCACTCTTGAGTGTAGGATTTTATCAGCTTAAGGCTTCATGGAGATAGGTAACTTGAGGTCTTTGACATCAATACTAACATCAGGGTTGTGTTCTTCTTCTTTGACATCAGGTCCTTTATATCTGACCAAGTCTTGGACATTGAAAACTATAGATATGGACAACTCCTTTGGTAGACCTATCTTGTACACTTTGGATCCACACTTGGATAGCACTTTATATGGTCCAACCCTTCCCATTTTTATCTTGATGGGCATGCCTTTCTAGAGTCTATCCTTATTGAGATGTGCCATCACCCAATCTCCTACTTCAAACTACAATTTCTTTCTTCTCTCATCTATTCTAGTTTTCAAATTTTAGTTGGCTTCCACCAATGTCCTTCTCACCTTCCTATGAACTTATTGCATAGATTTTGAAAAGTCATCTGCATGACCACTAAATCCTCCCTAATTACCTATCTCTTTGAGTTCACACACACTTTTTGGGTGTATTCCATAAACCACATCAAATGGGCTCTTGTTGGTGGACCTATTGTAAGAAAATTCAGCTTGTGGTAACACCTGGTCCCACACTTGTCGATATTCTTTGGTAAGACATCTCAAGAAGTTTCCTAAAACTCTATTTATCACCTCTGTTTGGTCATCTATTTGAGGATGATGAGATGAACCAAATGCAATATTTTTTCCTAGTCTCTTTTATAGGGTCTTTGAAAAGTGTCCCATCAACTTCACATCCCTATCTGATACAATACTGATTGGTAAGCCAATAATCCTTACCAATTATTTGAAGAAAGGTGGGCAATATAGCTAGCATCATGTGTAGTTTTGCATGGTATAAAGTGACTCATCTTACTAAACCTATCAACCACCACAAAGACATTATATGTCAAAACCAATATTTGTCTTTGGTAAGCCCATTATAAAATCCATACTAAGACACTCCCATGGCCTATTTGGGATTGGTAAAGGCTGATATAACCCTATATTGTAAGATGTTCCCTTATCTTTTTGGGAAACAATGCATTTCTCTACATACCTCCAAAAATCTCGTGGCATCTTGGGCCAATAATAAAACCTTTACACTAGGTCCAATGTCTTATTTAGACCAAAGTGTCCACTAAGGCTCCCATTATATTTTTCTTGTATGAGATTATCCCTCATTGATCCCTTGGGTGCATATAACTGATTACCCTTGAATAAAAAACTATTTTGTAAAGTGAAGTCAGGAAAATCACCATGAAAGTAGCTTTAAAATTCATCACATACCTTATATGCCTTGGATAAGTCTTCATCCTCTTTGTAGAGTTCCTTAAATCCATCTAGACCAATCATTTGAAGCTAGATTTCATGGATAGTCAACATCCTTCACCTAAGTGCATTAGATACCTTGTTGTTTAGACCCTTTTTATGCTTAATAGTAAAGGCATAGGCTTGGAAAAACTCCATCCACTTGATGTTCCTATGACTTAGCTTTTCTTCTGTATTGATATAACTTAGTGCTTGGTTATCTGTATAGATCAAAAACTCCTTGGACAATAGGTAGTGCCTCCATTTATTTAATTCTTGTACCAATGCATAAAGTTCCAAATCATATGAAGATTACCTTAACTTAGTGTCATTCAATCTCTCACTGAAAAATGCAACCGGTCTTTCTCCTTGATTAAGGACTAATCTTAGTGCTATGTTGCTTGCATCACATTCCACTATAAATGGCTTATCAAAGCTTGGAAGGACTAGAATGGGATGAGTTGCCACTCTTTGTTTTAGTTTTTCAAAACCTTCTTCATTTTCCTTGGTCCATTTGAGCTTGGTTTTAACTCCTCCTTGAATGGTATCAAGGGTGCACATATCTCACTAAAGCCCGTGATGAACTTCCTATAGAACTAAAATAACCCATGGAAGCTTCTCACTTTTTTACCTATTTTAGGAGTGGGACAACATAGAATGGATTAAACTTTACTTGGGTCCATTATGAGGTGACCTTCAAATACAAAAAAGCCTAGGTAGACTAGTTCTTGCTTTAGGAATTCACTCTTTTCTAGGTTGATTGCTAGTTTCTCATCATGGAACCTTCTCAAGACAATTTCTAGGTGCTACATATGTTCTTCCTTGGTCTTACTAAATATGAGGATATCATCTAAGTATACCACCACAAACCTACCTATGTAATATTTTAGGACCTCATTCATTAATCTCATAAATGTACTAGGTGCATTTGTGAGCCCAAAGGGCATAACTAACCATTCATAAAGACCCTGAGTAGTTTTAAAAGTTGACTTCCAATCATCCCCTTCTTTCATTCTAATTTTTTGATACCCACTTTTGAGGTCAGTTTTTGTGAAATATCTAGACCCCCTAAGACAATCCATAAGGTCTTTTATTCTAGTGATAGGAAACCTATATCTAATAGTTGTCCTATTGATTTCTCTAGACTTAGTCCATAGTCTCCACTTACCTCCCTTCTTTGGTGACAAAATTAATAGAACATCACATGGGCTAATGCTCTTTATAATTAACCCTTGGTCAAGTAATTCTTGAATCTTCCTTGCAATTTTATTTTTCTAGTCTAGGGTCATCTTGTATGCTACTTTGTTGGGAAAAGATTCTCCAAGTACAAAATCAATTTGGTGATTGATTTATCTTTGACGAGGAAGAGTAGCTAGTGTTCCACCATTGATTATGTCCCTAAACTAATCAAATAGGTGATGTACTTCTTGTGGAAAATTTGGGTGTTGAATCTTGGTCTACTCCTTGGGTTTAATGACTATGGCTAGTTGAACTCCTTTCTCATCCTTGAGTTCATGCAATAACTCCTTCCCAATCATAAAAATTACATTAGGATCCCATGAAGTTGTAGTTCCTTCCTCCATAAGAGACTATATTTCATAGGTAACCCCATATTTCTTAAAGGTGTACATGTTCTTCTTTCCATGGTAGACTACATCATGGTCATATTTCCATGGTCTTCCTAACAACAAATGGAAATAATTCATTGGTAGGATGTCACACAAAATTTTGTCTTGGTATCCTCCAATCATAAACTCCACCCACACTTGTTCATTCAATAGGACATTTTTCCCCTTGTTTAAATAGGTAACCTTGTGAGGATGAGTATGAGGTATCCGAACAAGAAATAATTTTTGGACTACCTCCTCTAAAATAATGTTATCAGTTGAACCTAAATCAATGATGACCTTGCACACTTTTCCAAGGATCTTACATTTGATCCTAAAGAGATCCCTCCTTTTCTTAGGTTCTTCTTTAACTGGTTCCTTGAGTTGAACCCTCCTGAACATGAGTTTCTCACCATGCTTTGAATCTAAACTAACCTATGGTGACTTAACACTACTCACCTCTTCTTGTACATAGGATATCTTTTTCTCCCCTTGTGAACTATAAGCTTTATTAGGGAACCTATAGGTAGGGTGGCCTAGTTGACCATAATTGTAACACTTCATGCTTGCAAAGTGTGATCCACTACTGAAGCTATTTGATTTGCCTTTTCCACCATCTTGAAATCCTCTTCCTCTGCTATAATTACCTCTTCCACTTGACTCGCTATTTTTTTCAACCAACTTGGAATCTCCTTGGATCAATAATCCTTCCACCATATCCACCCCTATTTAATCTAGAGTCTCTTCCTCTTCCTCTACCCCTAGGATTAGAGTCTTGTTTCTTCTTGTTTTTCTCTTCCACCTTAAGTGCTAATTGAAAGCACTTGTGAATAGTAGTGGGAGTCCACAAACTAATCTCCTCTTGGATGCTCCATCTTAAACCACCGAAATATCTAGCCACTTAGATAATCTCTTCTTCTTGAACCTTACACCTTAAGAAAAGTATTTGAAATTCCAGTGCATTTTTATCTCATGATCCTCTATTAGTTAGTTATCATTAATCTTTGTTTCCATAGCCCTCTAATTGGCTATTGGTATTTTCCCCTCTCTTTCCCTCTCTTCTTGAAGGAACTTCCACCGCATTAGACATGTTTCCCTGAGTTTTTCCTTGGCAACCTTCACCTTTTGTGCCTCTGTGACACCTTCACACTCAAAATGATTTTCCATCCCTTCAATCCATTCCATGACTAACTTTGAGTCCATCTTGCTGGTGAACAAGGGTAACCCCTCAAGTTCTTTATGACCCAATGCCTTAATGTCTTTAAAGAAGGGTTCCTCCTATATTAGAGAATCTGGTTCTAGTATGTAGTCATCCTCATCCACTTCTTTTCCTTTATCCTCATGAACTTCCATCTTCTCTTTCATCTTATCAGCTGCCTCTACAACTTCTACAAGTTTATCCTTTAGAGCTTCTATAGTTTCTTTGAGGATACTATTTGTTTCCTTTTCTCTACCACTTCCCTTACCAATTCAAAATTGGTCACCATGGTGGATTTTCCCACTATTGTACTTCCATCTTCTTAAATACACTATGTCTTATCCCAATCTTTTATTTTCTCTGATACCAATTTGATAGGGAGGTATCTTCACTAGTCCTAATTCACCTAGGACTTGGTTTAGGTATTTCTCCTGACATAGTTAGGGAAATCTCAGCCCCTATTAAATGATGGATTACTAATAATCACCTCCCAATCCACTAGACCTCTCTAGCAAGCTAAGGATCCAATACCTTTTCCATAACCCTCGCATATACCCATCCCTTGAAGTTCAACTACTGACCAACTGGCTCTTTCAATGTGATTTTGGATAGAAGACTATTCTTGGTCAATTTTTTATGGATTTGAAGTGACTTTTCCTTCAAATTCTCCCATTCCTTAATCGTTCTCTTCAAAATAGGCCTTAAACCCTATTAGGCCTTTCTAGGTCTTAAAACCTTCTTTTTGGAGTATAACTTCCAAATTTCCCATAGAAGTTGCAAAAATAGCTTGATATTCAAACACCCTTTTCAAATTTATTGAGGATTTTTTAGTTTTTGGATCCTCTATGTGTTTGTATAGTACTTCCTATGACCATTCCTACTTTCTAGGCCTAGTTGGCCTATTCTAGCTCAGAGTGAAGAATTGGCTTCTACACCCTCTAGAAGATTGTTCACAATATCTCCTTATTAGGAGTGATTGCTTGATACATATCCTTCACTTCTTTATTCTTGGTTTGACCCTTTTAATTGACGAGCCTTCCATCTTTTTCTAATCACAATCAAGGTCTCCTAGCCGAACATCCACTAGCTCCCCTAGGGCTTGATCCCAAAAATAGTTCCCCTACAAATTTGATCACAACACTCCATATATATAATATATACATCATGATTTAATATATTCTAGAGGGTTGTAGAGTTCCCACCATGGAATATCATGCTAGAGTCATTTTATTTCTCTCAACTCTGGATAAACTAGTAAACTAGTCTCAGAGGAGACTTTTAAAAACAAGAAAAAGAAGATAACCTAGATATTAAATAAAAGCACACAAAAGAACTATATACAATGCAGTATTAACACATGCAAATCTAGGCTCAGTTCTAATCCATGGATTATTCATAAATAACCAAGCTCTTAGCACTATCACAGTTTTTCAGAGCGCACCAATGATTGATTACGAAAAAAAAAAACTTAAAAAATATTCCAACCTTGATCCTTGGTAAGAAAATCCCTTAAATATTATAGGGGAGCCAAGCTAAACTAGTTAGGAAGACCCCTAACTACTTGTAGCCTTCAAAATTCCATTTGACAAAATGTTGTCATGACAACTTAGCAAAGTTGCAAAGTTGTCGTTAACAACTTTTACATTTTTGCTGACAATTTTTTCTAGGTCATTCCATTGAGTCTTTAATGACCTCCATGGTGGCTCAAATCTTCTAAGACTTCTTTCCTTCCCTATTCCACTATTTTAGAAAGTCAACCTAGATTTAGAGAAATTAGCAAGTTAATCTAGCAACAAGACAACAAAACTAAGTATCAACAAACCTAGTGAGGACCCTTGATTGAGTCTCTTTGACCTTTCTAGGACTTGTTCAAACTCCACACTCACACTAGAGACTCCTAGTCTTTATTAGATAGTATCTTGGATAAGGTCACTACAAGCAGAAAACATTCAACTAGGGTAGCCAAAGACCCTAGGTGCTTGTACACCATGCCCTCAGTGGGACATGGAGGTCCTCTCTTAGATGCACTAAAGTCCTGTAAAAACAAATGTTACAAAATTTTTAATAATTCAGGTACATAAAAGATCTAGAAACATAATGTTAATATTAATTTGAACATTTAAATTTTACCATCCGTCTATGCTCAATAATGCCCTCGGTGGGACATGGAGGTCTTCCCTCAGCTACATCAAAAGTGGATGCAGCCAAGTCCTATAAAAAAAATAGTAAATTTTTTTAATAATTCAGGTGTAAAAGATCTAGATAGATAATGGACATTGAAAAATTACTTTTAATCATGACCTCAAAGGAAAATATTAATGGGTGTATTTGGCTTAATCATGTAGCCATGCTAAGACTCATGGTGGTGTCGACCTAGACAATATATATAAAGCAAGAATACAACTTATAGTATATACATTGATTATAAGGTATATATATAACTTGACTATAAATTTATGGAACAAAAGCATGTACATTACCTCTATGTGACACATAGCTAATGTCACCAATGAGTCATGACATAAATTTGATTGCACAACATGAGACAATCCAAAAGCCTACAATTACAAAAAAATAATCACGAATCAAAGTTATATATAAATTAGTAAGATATAAATACTTAAAATTAATGAATGAAAAACATAGTACATGTATATGCAGCTGACTCTCACTGACTGGTGGGGTAGAGTATGAAGAACTACCAATATTTGTGTTACATGAGAAACCCTACAAAATCAAAATAACATGTCAAACACATTATCAATTAAAGGTTATTTTGTTTAAAGTTTAAATGTATCAAGATCAAAGTGCCTATCGTGAACGTGGCATCGAGATTTTGAGGTATGGATGTCATATGGTGACGACTAATGAATGATGGAGGGTCAACCCTCCTCTGTTCACCAAAAATCCACATGTTATGGTTCATAATTTTATAAATATGAAATTTAATATGCACTATAAATTATAATTAAATTTACCTCTATGGGATGATCATCGTCTGCATTGAGAAAATCAACAAATGATTTGATATCATCTCCTGGAACATCACCATGTTTTCCACCATCATCATCATCATCATATCCTCCATGGGCACCATGGGCAGCATCAAGATCAGTCTAGGGACCCCTGCATATATACATAATCAGAGTCTAATGTATGAACATAATCTACTATGACTTGTGTGATATCTACAAGGTGTGGTAGCTGGGAGATGGATGGGGATCATGCCTAATAGTATTTACATCTCTTATTATGACCTCTATATTTATCCTACTATTGTCTCTCAACTCCCTAGGTGGAGATGGAGGTGGAGGTGGTGCTTGCTGAACTAAAAGCTCATCAATGTTAAAATAATCCATTTTTATAATCTGCGTACATATTAAAATCTGAAAATTTATAATTAACATATATATTACAGTTTACCTTACAAATAAAGACTCAAATAATTTACATACAAATTATTTTACATTTACATTTAACATACAAATTACATTTTAATTTACATTTTACATTTTACCATACATATAAGAGAGAGAGAGAGAGAGAGAGAGAGAGAGAGAGAGAGAGAGAGAGAGAGAGAGAGAGAGAGAGAGAGAGAGAGAGAGAGAGAGATAATTACTTGTCATAATTTAAAAATTAATATATCATTTAAAAACTTTACCTTACCAAGACAATCAAGAGTAATGAAAATGTTTTTCTTTAAGAATTATGAGCACCTAAAGTTTTTTGATGTTTTTAAAAATATTGAGAGAGAGAGAAAGAGGAGAGAGAGAGAGGAGAGAGGGAGAGAGAGAGAGAGAGAGAGAGGGAGAGAGAGAGAGAGAGAGAGAGAGTTAATTATTGGTCATCATTTATAAATTAACATATAATTTAAATATTTTACCTTACAAAGACAATCAAGAGTAATAAAAATGTTTTTCTTTAGAATTATGTACACCTAAGGTTGAAAAAGATTCCAATCTTTTTTATTTTTTCAAAAAAGATTCCAAATTTTTTTATGTTTTTAAAAAGGATTCCGAGAGAGAGTGAGAGAGAGAGAGAGAGAGAGAGAGAGGAGAGAGAGAGAGAGAGAGAGGAGAGAGAGAGAGAGAGAGAGAGAGAGAGAGAGAGAGAGAGAGGTACTATATGCCCTTAGAGAGGGACCAATACCTGACTTAAAGATATTCATGAAAAATGAAATCTATGTTTTTCATATTTTGACTTTTTCAAGGATTTTGAAAATACTAACTAATAATGCAACCTATTTTTAAGATTTTTTAGAATTTTTTAAATGCAACTTAGAAATGACAATCTAAAGGCATAACCATAGGAATTAAAGTGTGATAAAAAAATTAAATGATAAAAAGGAAAATTAAAATACAAAGGACCAAGCCTTGAACCAAGATAAGGTATTGAATTAATGATAATGATGCCAAAATGGAAAAAGTTTTGACAAGGTCAATATTCCCTATGAATCATCTACACAAGGCATAACCCTAAAAATTGTTTTGTTTAATTTTGTAAAGTAAACTTTAGATTGTAAATACAAAATAAGGACGCTAATATGAGACTGATAATACAACTATAAGACCAAAGATATGGTTGAATTAGGATCTAGGGATAGTGAGGAGTAATGAGTTCACATGCAATAATAAGGTAACAAATGACATAGGATGTAATTCAAATGCAATTAGGACTTAGGATCTAAGGCAATGATAAGGACAATGCAAAGAAATGAGCAATAATGCAAGGAAAATGAAGACTAATGCAAAGATGATTAGGACTACTATAAAGAAAATGAGGACTAATGATAAGGACAATGCAAGAGAAATAAGGATTATGAAAGAAAATTGCAAGGAAATGAGGGAATATAGTGATGATAATACATGACAATCAAGACTAATGAAAATGTTTTTCTTTAAGAATACACCTAAGGTTGAAAAAATATTACAAGTTTTTTTATGTTTTATAATCTCTATATTTTGAAAGGATTTTTATTTGGAACATGTTTTAACATTTGAGAGAGAGAGAGAGAGAGAGAGAGAGAGAGAGAGAGGAGAGATGAGAGAGATGAGAGAGAGAGAGAGAGAGTTTCTTGTTTAACTTGTGTGTAGGTTTAAGTTTTCTATAGGTATAATTTTTTTATTTTAGTTCTCTTTAGATTAATATTTTTTTTTCTACCTATGGTTTCTTATTTTATTTACATGTCTAAATTTATGTTTTTATTTTCTACTCAGGGTTTTGTAATTCAATTGTTTCTAGGTTTACTTTTTTTTTACTACCTAGGGTTAAATTAAAATTTTAAGAGTTTTCTAGTTTGATACGATAATTTACAAAGTAAATTAAAACTAAATATTAAATATAATTAAATTTATATGATAAATTAAAAACAACAGTAAAGTATATTTTTTAATTAAAAATAACATGAAACTATATTTTTTTTATGAAAAAATAATTAAAAATAAAGAAAAATAATAATAAACAATTATACGTACCTGGAATCAGGAGAAAAATGACTGAGGGGTCAGTAAGAGTAGCTGAAACAAGCACGGTGCTCTGCAAAATGTCATCTCATTTTATAAGTGGTGAAGATGACTTGGAAAACAATTTAAATAAAAAATAAATATATTTATAAAATGGGTACCCAAATTTTTAAAACGGGCACCCATTTTTAAAAAATTGGGCACCTATTTTGTAAAAATCGGGTGCCCATTTTTCCTTTGGGTACTCGATACAAAATGGCCACCTGATTATTAAATTGGTGCCCTTTTCTAAATATAGATCAAGCTCCCAAACCTAAACCGGCACCCATTTTTTAAAAATGGGTGCCCGTTTCTTATGCCAAATTTTTTTGGCTATGGACTTCCGTGGAATTGGCACCCAACTTTGTGCATCAACCTTTGAACATCAGTGAACTATTTAGCACATCTAAGATACTGAGTACTTCTTGAGGGCTTGTCTAAAAATTAATTTTAGATTTGGATTCCTTTATGTTCTAGGGGTGTTTTCATGTATTCAATGTTAGTTTTATGAATTAGTATGGTGTTTTTATGATTATTTTCTTCAATATAGTTTAAAATAAATATTTTTTATAAAGCACTGAGGATGGACTTGCCTCCTTGATTGGTGACCATTGATGATGTTCTAGACTTATCTTGTGAGGTATGTGGATGTGTTTTGGACTCTCATGTAGTGGCCTGAATGTGTCTTTCCATTAGTTCTAAGTGTATGGAGTGATCATGGAACCTTTGGATGCGGATTCTTATTCTTATTCTTGTGCACGATCAATCAAGGGTCATTGTTGTTGTATCTTTCTTATTGGATATTATTGCACTTTTACTTGGTGTTATATCTTTATGTTTCATTTTTTTTTATCAAGTGCATAGTTGACCTTGTGTTCTAAGGGTTCCTTGGTAGGGCATTACATTACACAGTTTGGATTTTTTATACAAATGAAAAAACATCCTAGATTTGTCTCTTCTAATTATATTTTATGTTCACTTTTGTTTCTTTTGCTGTGGAGTTATCATATTTATATATTTGTTGTATATTCTGGTTCATTTTCTTCACAACACCATTCTTATATGGTGTCCTAGGAACTAATAGTTGTATTCTAATCCCATGTATCTCACAACCAATATTAAATTCATCACTACAAAAATCTCTTTTATCAGATCTTGAGCATTTTATTTTTCTATCAACTTCAATTTGAACTCTAGATTTTAATATATTGAACTTTTCTAACACCTCATATTTTTCCTTAATGAATGCAACCCAAGTCATCCTAGAATTATCATTAAGAGAATAAGCTACCTTTCACCTTATAGACTCCTTAGAATACATAAGTTCGAGTGCACCAAAACTAACAATATGATAGTAGATTGTTCTTTTTCTTTTAAAGTTCCCTTTTTCTGTTCACCCACTTGAAATTCTCTACAAATATTGTTATCCAACATTGTTAATCTTGGTACATCTCTTATTTCTCATGTGAAAATAATATTAACCAGATTTTCAAAGCTTATGTGACACATCCTTTGATGCAATAAGTATACTTACTAGTTCCTTTCTTTAGTCTCCTTACAAAGTTTTCTTCTACTCATTCTAAACTTTCTTCATCTATTTTACTTTCAAGGAATTCCTCAATCAAGATTTTTATTTTCCAATATTTCTCATCTCTAATGTTCTTAGAGTGCCAAAAAAATATTCTCTAGGTTTTTTTTTTTTATCATAAGTTTCTTGAATTGTTGATAACTTTGTTAGAAATTAAAGTCCATCAAGATAACTAAGAGGGGGGGGGGGGGGGGGGGTGAATCATTTATCAGATAAATATAATTCTTTTCTTTATAATAGATTTTAACCATGTAATCAATGTAAACAACAACTATATAAAGATGAACATACACAACAACACAATAACACAAGATATGTTGACTAGGGAACCTCTTGATCAGAGAGTAAACCCTGGTGGGCATGTGCCCACAAATGATGTACCAATATGAAAATTCCTTGTAAGAGGATGGAATCTATTAAGCCTTATGAAATGCATTTAGTACATATAAGTCCCTATTAGGAGACTTTGAATTCTTGTTAAAAGATTCTAACCCTATTAGGAGTTATGGAAGATAGAAGGACCCACTGTCCAAACAACTTCAAGGGAAAGATCATTAAACACACTATCCAACTGATCTTTGTGTTACTCAATAGAATAATACCAAATGATTACTGATCTCAACAACTTATCTTTGCTCCTCTATCTATGCCAAACTACACCAAATACTTCATTATATCTCAATACCAGATCTCTGTACTTCTCATATCCTCTTACAACGTATATTGATCAATTCTACAATTCACTTCTATTCCACACTCTTTAAAATAAGGAGAAAAATCCTTCCTTTATACCACAGTCAAATAATTACAAATGAGTCAGCCAAAAAGGCTTAACCACTTACAAAATATAAACTTTGACACGTTACGGGTATGTGCAAGATCATGAGGGGCCAAACTATGCCCTTAAGTGGCAGTGAAAAATCAGCAAATCAGGTTATTCAACTTGATGTGAAAATTTCAACTAGCTATGAACCTAATATCAAAAAGTTTGTAAGAATAGAATCTATAGAAAATTGAATTTAGTTTCTAAAATACTAGGCCTTTTTTGAGAAAAAGTTAGTAGATTGGTGAAAAGTATAGATTTCAACACAGCAGTACAAAAATTTTTAAGAAAAAAATAAGAAGTAGGTGTATGTCTAATCACCTTAATCATAATCAAATGATAATATTTTATTATAGATTTTATATATAAGTAGTAGACTCATGCCCAAATGTGACGCATATTTTTTTGTAATTTTATTCCAAAAAAAAAATTAATTATGAATTTTTTGCTACAATGTTTTTAGAATAAAAAAACTCCCATGTCTGACCACCTTAACTCATTCAAAACTTTACAAAATTCAAATTTTATTTTGTTTTCCTTATAGTAGGTGAAGCATAGAATGTGATGCATTTTTTGGATTTCAAAAATGTTATACCATCTGAAAGTTATAGTCATTTTTCAATCAGTATATAAATCAGCACTTTAGAGGTAGCTCAATTAGAAAATAACTAATAATTACTTACCGAATTCAAAATTTGACAGCAATTATATCGATAGAAAGCTGATAATCTCCTTAAGATACCTTTTTCATTTTATCAAATTTGGGTGAAAAAAAGGTTGTCAGCTACATTGTCAAAGTTTTGAACTGACATCGCCACTTTTTGGCCCTCATGATCTTGCACATACCCTTACACAATATTTCACAATTACATAAAAATTGCCAGCTTCCAAATAACATAATTCTTTACTCATGCAACCTTTGACCTTACTGTCACTTCCACATCACTATAATAATGTCTTCATAAACTATACAACTTGACATGCCTAGATTCTATCCTGATTAGGATATATCATCTAGTTTCCACAAGCCGCTTCTCAGGAACACTGCCTGAATACTGCTTCCACTGATTTACACATAACTGTCATGAATAGTTGAATTTCTGTACGTTCTCTTAACCACAATATTAGGACATACTATAGAGTAAGTCATCAACTCCTCATAGCTTGATCTGTAATACTCCACGTGTGCTAATTCAAACATTGTCTACTCCTCTGTAATCTCCAGTAGATCACTCTATTGACATCAATGACAACCAAAGTCATGAATGCAACATACAACTACTATAGAATGGATTTGAATACTCCCCCATAAGATATATTCAAAATTCATTCATAACAATCTCCGCCATTGGCATTGATGGAAATATAGATGAAAAAACATCCAAGTTCCATGAATACCAAACTACAATGCTATTGCTCTAAAATATTTCAAATCCTCTTCATCAATCAAATATTGCTTCATTTTATCACAATCATATTCTTTCTATTAGGAATAGTCCCAAGAGATAAATGAGAGGGGGGGGGGGGGGGGGGGGGGGGGCGGGGGGGGGTGGGGCTGAATCAGTTATCTACAAGATTCAATTCTTTATCCAATTAAGTATACTTAAACATAAAGCATAAACACAATGAAAGAACACAAGAACACAACAACAATATTTTGGTTACGGGGAAACCCAAATAGGTAAAAACCCCGGTGGGACTTGATACCCACTAATATTCTTGTACTAGTGTATAATGATCCTTGTTAGAAGATCCTTTACCTTGCTAGGAGTAGCTTTACAATATATTAAGTACAGTAGACCTAGTCAAGGGTCAGACCCTATTAGATTCTTTTTCAATTGTCCCTTTTAGGGGAGAGGATGTACTGTCTGAGAGCTCACTACTCAAATGGGCAAAGGCTACAACCTTCTAAGTAACAGATACACACTATATCTGGATCTTGGTGAACTGTGCTTTGACCTACTATCTGGATCAGTTCCAATGAATAGCACAAGTACTTTACTTGGTCACATAGACATTCTTCTGATGGCTCAACACTTTGCACACTCTGCTCTCCTCTTCTTAATCAACCATGAATCACACTTCAACAATCACAAATGACTGCCTATAAATATCTTTTCCTCCAAGATGATATAATCAAGTAGGCCTGTTAGAACCACCTTGAAATAATATTAGAGAAACTTAATAAACTCCAACAAATATTTTTTCAGCTCTATTATGCATGCAACTTATTCTGGGACATGTCTAATAAAATAATTATAGATGCATGCTACACACTGTCGACTCTACCAAAAACAAGTGGAACTTTCTCTGTAAGCTGAATTAACTTATGCACTCTTAACTAAACATCTATAACACTTCTCAAGCTAACTCCAAGGATGCATGCCCTCAATAT
>BSBK01011523.1:0-72500 GCA_027943335.1 Chamaecyparis obtusa | reverse complement strand
TGGAAGAAAAAATTATAAATGAAAAATACATTGTTGGAAAGGGGGCTTACTAGAAATTGGGTGAAGGTGGGAGATTTTAGTTTTGAGAGAATTGTTAGATGGGACAAGAATCATAGTGAAATAATATCATTTCGAGACATTTGATGGAAGAAATAAATGTCAGATTTGGATTGTATGTTGGAGATTACTTGGAGAATCGATAGTGGGTTAATCTTACTCCTATTGTCCTAGTGCTCCATCCTATTTAGTCATTCCTAAACTCTATTTTCTTGGATGTGAGTAGAGAGGAGAATGACTTAGTCTAGAAAGGTTCCACCTTGGGATTCCATTCAATTTCTTTAGTTGTTTCTTTGTTGTCTCAATGTAACACCCCTTTCATCAAACCCAAGAGGATAACTCAATAAACAAGTCCAAAGCTAGAGTTTTTTTTGAAACAAAGAATAAAAATAAGAACAAAATTACATATAAAATTAACTCATCTATAATACATTATAATAAATTTTAACATGAATGATAAAATTTAATTTAAATAGAAAGGTTCTCTTAGGATTTTTTGAGGTTTCTACTAGTAACATATACAATAAGACTATGTTAGATACACAACCATGAGTCAATAAACAATATTTCAACATGAAATAATATCATTTAAAGATTACAATGAAAGATACATATATAAAAATAAAATTCAAACATATTTATACACTTATTTCATTTCATTAGAAGTAATCTGATAGGGAGGTTGGGAGAGCTAATCACTAGCTCTTTCTTAGGTCCACCTAGTGACCTTTAGGTATTATCCACTAACACCAAATTGACCTTTAGGACTCCACTTGTGGTTCAATCCCATGGTCTTCTAATACAAACCAACTACCAAGTGACATCTACCAAGACAAAATAATGTTCTTGGTGCTTACTTCCTGCATGCTCACACTGACCCTTAAAACTAGGATAAGGGCTCACCACCTCTAAACTATCATTGAATCTTGCAGAGATGAGGATGTGTTCAAATATGTCATATTTTGTTAAAATTTATTTCATGGAGGTCTTACTTCCCCAATATTCCTTACTAATCTTATAAGTCCTTCCCAAATCAGGGCTACAAGGAAGAGCCCCAATTAGGCCTCCTTCTCCAAGAAAATAGGGCTTTCCACCTATTTTCTTCCAAAGAACCATGAAAAATGATTATTTATTCTTCGATAAATTCCTAACCTCTCAAGGATTTTTGAGGTTTTAGGGTTTCATCTAGTCGTACAACCCCGTAAAAAAAAAGAGTTCTTTTGGGAGGGTTTTCGGCTTTTACTGATTGTATGCCTTTCTCTTAAGTGGTTGGTGACCAAATGGATTAGTTTCACCTTCTCCCTTCATATAGTATTTTTGAAAGACCTAATCTATGACCTCCAATCACTAATTTGTATTTCCCTATTCATCTTTGCAAGTTATCTTCCTTTTTGTCTCAGTCTTTCCTAGGCAGGCTCACCACAGGCTCGCCTAGGGCATGACTAAACAATATCTTGGAAAGATTTATAGGGCTTCTCCTATTGTATATATTATATAAATGGAGTCTAATCACTATCCCCAAAAGGCCATATAGAATCAACGGTGGTATAGTGAGTTAGATCCCCATTTCTACAACTCTCCTGGTATGAACCAGTGAACAAAGATAAACCAAAAGATTTAATACAATAAAATGAAATGGAAAAGAAATAATAAAGTAATGGAACACACTAAAATTAAAGAAACTAATCTACATTCTCCATCAATCACAATCCATAATGAAACTCAAAACATAACTCTTGTATTTACTGGTTATCAAAATGAATCAAAATCTCACGCACTATGCACACCTACAGAATTAGGTTTTCATACAATAGAATGTCCAACCTTAGGATTTGGTCCAAGGTTTTCTTAAATAGAATGAGGATGGTCTTAGGTAGGCTTTAGCACACTCATAAGATGATTAGGGAATTTGGACAACTTTGGTCTGAGCAACTTTTACAACAATTTTGCAACTTTTGACAATTTTGCTCACCATAAACCTTAGTGAGGTCCTATGGAGTTCTAAGCTCCCTATTTGACTCAAAAAAAACTTTCCACTTAACTTAAGCCCTATGACATCACAATGACATCATCCATCCATATTTTACCATGCAAGAGACCATCATAGTTTAGTCTCAAATCTAGAACCTAGGACCAAAATAGACCTCAAATCCCTATTGGAACACACACCTCTTGGTCAATATGACCTTAGGGAAAAATACACATTCCAAGAATGGTTTACCAACAAAGAAAAACAAGGGTGCTTCTGCACCATGCTCTTCCTCTACAAAAAAGAAATCAGTGTACAATAGGGGATAAGATAGAAGGATCAATGCCAGACTACTTGAAGTCACTTTCTTCCACCCATGTTGCTATAGATTTAGGGTGGCCCTTCCACTATATTAGATGCCCCATGTAGACCCTGTGTCTAGTCTACTTCTTTAGGATATATTCTACTACTTTCTCTTCTTCAGGCTTGGGCTTTGGAGGTATAGAAACTTGACTAATATATTATAGTACCTCCTCAATATTTTGATTTACCTCAATCAAGGCCCCTTTATACCTAACTAAATCCACAATATTGAAGACTGGTGAAATAGCTAGATCTTGGGGAAGATCCACTTTGTAGGCATTGGCTTTATACTTAACTAGAATTTTACATGTGTAATACCCCAAAAATGGGCTATAAGGTCATTAATCTTCCACATCTTCAATTCGAACAAAATCGACATCAAAGTCCTAACCTAAGGCACATCTAAACATCATCGAATCATAATTGATTATCTTAAATTCTGCATCAGGAAATATTCCTAGTAATATTCCTAATCATCATAATTATCTTTAATTTTATAATTATTTGGCAATAAATCACATTTATCCTAAAGCTTGATTAATTGAATATTTTCATATTTAATTAATTAGATTTAATATTTGCCACTTAATTGTTTAATTAAATTTAATTCTATCTATTATTAATTGTATTATTTAATTTTGACAATAAATCAAAATTCCTATCTTTAATTGATTAAATTCTTATTTAATTAATTAAAGCATGTTGTCATTATTTAATAATATAATTTTTAATAAAAGTTTGAATAAATAGTTAATTAACCCATAAATTAATTATTTATTTTCAAAAATCAGTTGAGTTGAGGATAAATCACTTTATTTATTTATTTAATTCTTAATTATTATGCATATTCAAAAGAAACAGTTAAACTCCAAATCAGAAAATCAATGCAAGTTATTGACTTTTTGGAACTCAACATCCTTTTGGGAGTTCAAAAAGCTGATCTAAACTCTAATTTGAGTTAAAAAGATATTTTTGCATGTTTTTGCATGATTTTGAGAATTAACTATCTTTTATGATCAGATAACTCAAAAATCAAGATGAGTTAATTTGAGTGATTTATGGCTTTTATCCATGCACCTCCAAAGCCCTAGATTTCTATAAATTAAGGCTTCAGCTCTTCATAATTCATCTCATAATTTTGCAAGCTTACTTTGCCAAATCATCTCATATTTTGCACAATCACGCTGGAGAATTGGAATTGAAGAATCAAAGCTCTTGCGAATCGACATCTTTGTGAGATCAATCTTATTTTTGCATTCATATTTCATATCATTGTTAGATTAGCATAGCATATCAGTTTTCATATAGATTAATTTCATATCAGTTTTCAATTCATTCTTATTGCATAGAAAATATCAAAAAAATAGCTTAATTGCATTTATTTCATATCTAGATCAATTGCATTCAAATCCTTCATTTAGGTGTCATCTAGGTCACTAATCTCGATTACAATCTGAGAACATTAATCTCGCACCTATTAGAAGGCAGTAAATCACTTGGTTAGATAGCTTTCAATTTTGCACGATTTTGATTATAGCTAACCTCTAATGTTTTACTGAAGTGTTGTGTCTACAGATCAGGTACAATTTTCACACACACATTTCTGGCGCCCACCGTGGGGCCCTGAAATGGGTTTCCCTTCATTTCTATCAATTTTCTATCTTTTGAGGATAAGGGTTTCAAATTTGTCCGTACACAATGATTTTTATCATTCTGTTCGTACTTCCGTACATCTTTGTACAAATTCTCGCACGAGATTTCACTTGCGTCATGCGAGATTTCTTTCTATGTCGCGCGAAATTTCACTGGTATCATTTTTGTGCGCAAAAAATCAGTTTCTCACGTGAGACTACGGTTCCTCGCATGAGACTTTATCTTTTATCGCGCGAGACTCCACTTCCTCACGTGAGGCTTCATATTTTGTCACGCGAGATTGTACTTCCTCGCGCGAGACTTCATCCTTCGCGCGAGATAGTACTTCCTCGCGCGAGACTTCATTCTTCATCGCGCGAGATAGTGTTTCCTCACACGGGACCGCATTCTGCCTCGCGCGAGATTTTGCTACAGAGACACATAATTTGCAGATTTGTACTTTCAGATTATTGATTTTTAATGCTTACAATTTGCTGTTGATTGGTCTTGATTTTGTACTTTCGGACGTGTGCTAAATTCTAGATTGCAGAGCATTGGAGCTAAGGTATTCTTCTCAAGCTGATAATATTTCAATTTGGATCCTAAAATAAATCTCTTATGTGTCTGGCTTGTGTGCATCCTTTCATACTTTTATCTATTTCTACACACTTGCATAATTGATACTAGGTTGTAATCCCTTAAGGATTCATTAAGTAGTCTTAGAATACTTGTGATTGATCTTGATTGCTATCTTGGGTTATTGGACTCGCTAATCCGCCGGCCCCTCATTTCTGCCCCGTGGTTGCAATCTCAGTGCCATAAAGGGGAGGGGTCAACAGGACAGAAGCATTAAATGTTCCACTTGGCAACCCTTTTGTGCTTTTAGGAACTCACTTGTTTTCTAAGTTGGGGACTCATTTTCAGCTTGTGTGAGGTGTTAAGTGTTCCACCTTGTGGACTCATCTCATATTCACTTTAAGCGTTAAGTGTTCCTCTTTCTACTTTTTGGGTACTTTTGGTAGATTTACTTTCGGGAATATATCTGTGCTCACATAGTAATAAGGCCCTATGAACACTATTCATGATTCTTGAGAGATTGGATTCCTAGAGAAATCTTTCTTGACGACAGAATCCTTGTAGGTAGGGAGGATACTTAGTGCGTTTCACATTCAACTTGGTTAGTGCATCTTCTCTTATTGATCAACACATTCTCTCTCCGGAGAGGTTGATAGATCATGTAGGGTTGATATCATGAGCTTTGGTGAATCAAAATTGGTTAGTGTGTCTTCTCTTATTGATTGATACATTCTCTCCCCGGAGAGGTTGATAGATCACGTGGAGTTGATATCACAGACCTTGGTGGAACAAAACTTTGTCTTAGCGTGTCGGATTAATCTGCTTGTTTTGTTTGGGTTAAAAGTGAAGAGGTGTCAAAACCTTGAATCTGGAGCCAAGTCCCCTTGTGGTATAAATCTGTGAGTCATCTTTAGAGAGGGTTAATCGTAGCGGATAATCCCTTCACAGGGAAAACTGTGTTGACGGAACCTCAAGCGGTCATAGCCATTTTCGCCATGGTAGTGACAGCCGCTATATAAATGTCCTTGTGGAAGAAATCTCCATGGGTATGGTTCATTGTTGGGTTGTCAGATCTCCCTAGCAGCTCTTGAAGATTAAGTTCTCAGACTGTGTCAAAACCCTGGTGCGCCGGGATTGGAGTTCACCCCTTTGAATCATAAAAGTTGCAGAGTCAAACCATTACTAAAAACCCTAGAGAGGCCAATTTTTCATTCTTAGTTATATGTGTGTTATTGCAAAACTTTTTAGAACATACACAATTAGTACTCTCAAGGATTAGCACAATTTGGTCACTTGATTGTTCATGCACAAGGTTGCTTTTGCCCTTGTTCATTGTTTTCAGACGTGCTTGGAATCACTTGCTTGTTGTTCTGCATGTTTGTTTATCTACTTGGCTATTAAAAATGATCAAATCTGGTATAAACTTCAAAATCTGGACAGTACAATTTGCAAACAATCCAAAACTGAAGACCTCAAATTTTGCAAAAATTGACGTAAAGTTCTTTCTGGAGTCAAAAGTCATTTCAAGAAGTCAAAAGTCGTACGACTTTTTGTCAAATGTCATTTCAATATCGCCCATATGTCGTATGATTGAGAACCCAGAGTCGTACGAGTTTTCAAACCAGGAAATCCAAGGAAGTCAAAAACCTGTTAGCAACTGTCATATGAGTTTTGTCAACTGTCATTTCATTGCTACCCAACTATCGTACGAGTTTAGCAACTATTGTTTCATAGACTACCCAGTGTCGTATGAGTCTACAGAGTGTCATTTGGAAAAATTTGAGAGAGTTGTCAGAAATTGTCAAATTGCAAGATATCTAATGTTTCCAGCCTAGTTCTAGAATCTGTCAAAAATATCATTGTGTCAAGAACAGAGTAGTAGCTATTGAGAATCTGTACACATGTCTCAAAGAATCAGTACACATGAGGAAGAAATTTTGATCGCTGCTATGAGGAAACAGCTGCATGCTATGCAAGTTGAACTTAACAATCTTAAGAAAGAGAAGGAATCTAAAAAGTTCTCCATGGAATCTCTATACTCTTTTCCATTTGATAAAGACTTGTACATGTCACCATGCCCTTGGAAAAAATTTGAGCAATATGATACCTCTTCCACAGAGAGTGACACATCTAGCTTTGGAGACTATGATGACTATGACGACAGACAATGTAATGATACCTATGACACCTCTGTTCCTAAGAGTCCTCCTCATAATCCATTCTTGCTTACTACAAATGGGCCATCACATTGGATAGATCGTGAGGGTGATCCATATGATTCTGATTATGTAAGAGACTTTGATGATTTCTATGCACAATACCTAGATGATCCATTTGTTTCACTTGAGGAAGAGAAAGTTTACCATGCTGATTATAAACATGCATACTATAAGGATCTCTCCTCCAAGAACTCTCAGACTGAAAATAAAGATTACACTCTCAAGCAAGATCATGTTAATGTTGGACCTTTGTCTTGTGATGGTTCCCTTCCATCCCCTACTTCCTCCAATACCCATACATTTCCTAAAGCTTCTGAGTCTTTCAAATCTTTCACAGAACCTTCATCTGACACAAGCCTTGATACTTTGCATGTGGTTCCCTATAGTTATCCCCCAGGGCTACCTCTTAAAGAAACTCAAGCTAACCTTCACTTGGCTGCAAATACTTTCAATAATGATAAACCTAAAGAGCCTAAGCCTTCATATGCTATAATGCCTACTTCAGCTAGTCCTTCACCATCTCTTCCAAAATCATCCATACAATCCCAACATGCTTCCTTGTCCTTAGAAGTGGCTCCATGTCAAGAGGACTCTAAAAATGATAAAGAAAAGAACATAAGGAAAGATCAAGATCAAGAAGCCTCCATGTCATCCACTCCTTTTTCTGATGTCTCTTATCCACCTCAGGGTTCTTTTGATCCTGTACCCCCTTTTTCATGCATTCCACCATGTCTTAAGTCTTCGCCTAAGCAAGATCAAGCTACTACTTACACTATTGAGCTTATTGACAATCAAAATAACCTTACTACGCTTGCGCTTTCCAAAGATGATACTTCCATTAAGGTTGGTAAAAATGGTGTTCCTTCCAATGTCAAGCCTATTGAAAATCAAAAGAAAAATTATGCACTTGTGCTATCCGAAGATCCTTGTCAAGATCAAAGTCTTTCATCTTCTTGTTCTACCACTCTATGTTCACTTCCACTTTCTACTCTTCCTAAGCCTTTGCAAGCTTTGAACAATCCTATCAAAGAAGGTGCTCATATTCAAGATGTCCATGATTCTATTGAAGATCCTAATGCTCACTCTAAAGATGCTGATATCCTTGGTTGTCATATAGATGCTGATGAACTTATTGATTATCCTTTCGCGTCTTCCACTTCCATCCTTGGACCTCTTCCACCACTAAAAAGATCTTCACACCTTCGTTCCATCTTGGGTCCTTATGTCCCTTCACTTTCCCCTCCTAACTCTCCTAATTTTCCATCCATCTTGGGTCCTTACATACCTCCATCTCCCATCTTTCCTCAAGATCAACATAGATGCATATCCTTGAATCTTTTTCATCCACCCACCCATCTAAACCAGTCATATCCTCCCTCTTCCACAAATCCCAAGTCTTTTGGAAGTAACTTGAATCTTCAATACAAGAAAAAGAAGCAATGCAAGAATCCATCAAAAAAAGAAGATCACCATGTCTCCTCTAATCGACACAAAAATATAAAGTCAAAAGAGATATCTAAGAAAAAAACTACAAGACAAGTATGGGTTCCAAAATCCATCATTGAAGATATTCTCTCTAGATCATCAAAAAAAAATAAAAAGCCTACGGCTATATGGATTCCAAAGTCTCTCTTGAAAGAGTCTGGTGTTGAAAAAAAAGTGAAATTGACATTCAAGCTTCCAAAGGCTTCCACTTCATTTCCTTCCAAAAATATTCTTCCATTTCATGCACCCAAACCTCAACCTCTGCTATCCATTCGCCATATTCCTTCACGTATTCCTTCATTCACGTTTCCTCCACCCTCTTGCCACCCTTCAAGGTATGCGTTGATGTTGAGCTTGCCTTCCTTTCCATCTACCCTTTCACAATCTTTCCATGCATTATCCTTCTACCTTCTATCATTTTTCCTCATTTGCCTATTCCTCCTATCTTCCATCCTCACTCGCTTTACATAAAACCCTATCCTCCATTTTCCTCCTCCATATTCCTTTCCCTATCAGCATCTTTGAGCATATCATTTTGAATCCTTGGCATATCATGGTTTATCCTTTCAAGGAGCACTATCTAAAAAGCTTGCCTTCTTCCAAAAATTCAAAAATAAAATAAAATTGAAAATGTGCCTTGGTGAAAACCTGGAAACAGGTGCCTTGGTAGCAAAAGTAAAGAGAAATAACTTCATCCTATGGTGAAAACCACTACTCCCTTGTGGTGCCTTGGATAAGTGCCATGATGAAAACCTGGCAATCAGGCATCATGCATAGTCCTTCTACATATTTCATCCATTCCATCTTCTCTCTTTGATCTTGACAATGTTGATCTATACATGAACATTTGGCTATTTTGTGAGTTGTCTGATGATGATCTTGCTTTCAATTCCTTCCATGTTTAGCCTTCATATCCATCTTCCTCCATTCATTTTTGCCTATCGCTATCCTTTTCCCCTTTGGTCTTGATCTAATAAAAAAAAAAAAGAAAGAGTAAAACACAGTGCTATGAAGCCTCTTGACATGTCTACTCTTTTGAACTACATCCTTTCCTTCTTTGGCATTACGCTATTGTGACTTATCCTATGATGGCCTTTCATTGCTTATCCAAATGTGCTTTACATGACAATTTTTCCCTAGCTTGGGTATTGTTGAGGAGTTTCCCCTTGAGGATTTCTTCCCTTCATTTTCCTTCATTCTCTTATCTTCCATCTCTTCCACCAGCTTGTTAATCCCTCTTGTTCTCCACCTTGCTAGACATTGGGACTGCATGATATGATCTTTCTTGGGAGTTTGCAAATGGAAAAAGATGCTATCAAGTATACCAAGTATCAGAACAATTATCAGAACAAGTATCAGAACCAGTATCAGAACAATTATCAGAACAAGTATCAAAACTAGTATCAAAACAAGCATCAGAACCAGTATCAGAACAATTATCAGAATCAGTATCAGAACCAGTATCAGAACAATTATCAGAATTAGTATCAGAATCAGTATCAGAACTAGTATCAGAACTAGTATCAGAACAAGTATCAGAATGGGCCTACAAAACAAGTATCAGAACACCTACTGGGGCTACACCTTTTGCTTTAGTTTATGGGTCTGAAGCGGTACTGCCTATTGAGGTTGAAATCCCATCACTCAGAATCAAAATGCATGGACTTGTCACTGATGAAGACTACAGAGTGTCTAGGTTACAAGAACTTGAATTACTAGATAAGCGCAGGCAAGTAGCGTATGATCATCTCAGAGTGTATCAGAAAAGAATTTCTAGAGGCTACAACAAGAAAGTCCGACACAGAGAATTTCAAGTTGGTGATCTAGTGTTGAGAGAAAATCCTAAAAATCAATCCCATCGAGAATGCAAGGGGAAGTTCGAACCCAACTGGCTGGGTCCCTTTATCATCACTGCTACTTTTGGCTCTGGTGCCTATCAACTCTCAATGACTAAAGGAGAATAGCTTCGAGAACCAATCAACGTTCTCCATCTGAAGAAATTCTATGCCTAAGGCATTCAGTGCTTGGTAAATGTCCTGAAAAAAAATCTTAAAAATCAGAAAAAGTCCTGAAAAAATGAACATCTTGGTGAAAACCTAGCAATAGGCACCTTGATGATTCACAAAAAAATCAAAAAATATCAAAAGTACAAAAAAATTGAAAAAATGAAAAAATACAAAAAAAATGAAAAAAGAAAAAAAAGTGCCTTGGTGAAAACCTGGAAACAGGCACCTCGGTAGCAAAAATAGAATCTCTACCAAGATGGTGAAAACCCGGCAAATGGGTGCCACTTGTTCCAAAATGCTCCATCTATCAGCACAATCTTGGTCTTTCCCAGCTTTCAGTCTTGCTTTAGTTTGTACATATCTCCCGGTTTGTTTCTGCATATCCTGGTTTCAATAAGTCGGTCTGTACACCAATCAGCTCAAGCATCTGTATCCTATCAATGTTCAAATTTGGGGGCAATCAATGTCATATCCTATGGTCTCCCATGTATCTTAGACATTTCCTATCCAGTCAGAGTCCTTTGAAGCTTCCAGTTGAGTCTGTCAGTCTGTCTCGTCTCCAGAAAGGATTTTGCATCAACAACAATCAAACATCAAAACTCAACTGAAAACAATTTGTGCTTTTCATGCTTTTATCTCCTTATATGCTTACTGATTCACATTGAGATTTTTGCATATTGTGTCCCTTCGAGCTCTTCGATGATGTCCTTTATAGGATTTAGAGAGTGATGACTGGGGGCATAATCTTTTCTTTGTCTTCTGCTTGTATGTGAAAATCTAACAACTTTGGAAATTCTGGATTGAAATGGTGTCCGACTGTAAGAGCCTCTATCTCGAATTGGATGGCCATGCGTACCTCGACCATTGATACCCAGAAAATTCAAGGACGTTTGATCTAACTATTATCTTTTTGAAGTAAATTCTTTCTCCTACTGTGAAACGCGATCTTGCCTAAGGAGGTGAACGATAAAGGGTCACTACGGGTAATTCACATTGGATTTAGAATGATCTCTTGACTGTTTGATGTGTTTGCAATGCAAGGCGTACTCAGGTCATCACGACGTTTATGTTTTGATGCTTGTACAAATTGCTATATCAAAATGGACATGATATTCAGGTCATCCTGGCATTTGTGCCTTGGTGCTTATATTTGATCCAACATTCTGAAAATAAAATCAATATTCATATGTCCATGGTTGTTTCATCAGTGGGGGTTGTATTGATTCTTGTGCATACAAATCAATATTCATGTCTATGGTTTTTTTTTTAGCTAGTGGGCATTGTATTGATTTATTCGGTTACCTAAAAGTTCAATGATGATAACAAATCGACATATGATCAGTAACTAGGTCCTCGGTCTTAGGTTGCATTTCATTTTGCATGTCTCATTTCATTTTGCATGTTCCATGATCTCACAATGATTAAACGAACTCCAATGCTTAAATGATTCTTCAAATCGCATCTTCCAGTCTAACAAGAGCTGAATCTCACACGAAGGTTCCTCCAATGAAATAGCAAGTAGAATCCTTTTTCGGGATCAAAATTCAAATCTGAGATCATTCATATTATTAATTACTTGCATAATCAACCTTCAATCATCCCAGAAATCTAGTATTCAACTTAATTGATTATCTTACATCACACTATTGAAATTTCAACTTGGTCAACCATGGTCAACTCATGGTCAAACCTAGTCAAACTTGGTCTTTTGGGACCTTCCAACGATGCAGAATGTGTTCTTGAATGTGTTTCACCACACTTCTCAAATCAATTAACATGCTTCTAAACTATAACGTTGACTTCTCTTGTCATATTTCAATTTTAATCCCGAAGGGGGCATGGTATTGCACATCATTCAAAGTCTGTAAATCAAATTCTATCGATCAAATCTATCAATATCTTTCATCAGTGATCAAGACAACAATCACGTCTAGTCGCTGATTCATCAAAAGTCCTCATCGCTCGGGGAAAATCTATCATCACTTGGGGCATATCAGATTCATCAAGATCCATATCAATCTGGTATTCTCCTAATCTTGTAAACTGTATCAGTTTTTGCAACCATCGGATCATAGTGTTCTTTCCTTGGTTCTTCGGCAACTGAAGGATTCGGATGTGATACTTGCTAGTTCTGCTAAGACAATCGAGTCTAGAACGGGTCACTCACTTCTTATCAATCCTAAGGTTCAGAATCAGGTGTTTTGGACACTTTTTCGCAATCATAGGTTCATCACTGCTACAGTGAACATTATCTCTGGTCAATCAACTCCTATCTCAATATCTCTCAATCAGTTTCTATCTTGAGATCGGTTTATCTTTTGAATCAGTTTCATATCTTTATCAAACACAGACTATCTTTGAACCACTGCGCTTCACACAGTAATTCAAAGAGGGGCAAAATGTAATACCCCAAAAATGGGCTATAAGTTCATTAATCTTCCACATCTTCAATTCGAACAAAATCGACATCAAAGTCCTAACCTAAGGCACATCTAAACATCATCGAATCATAATTGATTATCTTAAATTCTGCATCAGGGAATATTCCTAGTAATATTCCTAATCATCATAATTATCTTTAATTTTATAATTATTTGGCAATAAATCACATTTATCCTAAAGCTTGATTAATTGAATATTTTTATATTTAATTAATTAGATTTAATATTTGCCACTTAATTATTTAATTAAATTTAATTCTATCTATTATTAATTGTATTATTTAATTTTGACAATAAATCAAAATTCCTATCTTTAATTGATTAAATTCTTATTTAATTAATTAAAGCATGTTGTCATTATTTAATAATATAATTTTTAATAAAAGTTTGAATAAATAGTTAATTAACCCATAAATTAATTATTTATTTTCAAAAATCAGTTGAGTTGAGGATAAATCACTTTATTTATTTATTTAATTCTTAATTATTATGCATATTCAAAAGAAACAGTTAAACTCCAAATCAGAAAATCAATGCAAGTTATTGACTTTTTGGAACTCAACATCCTTTTGGGAGTTCAAAAAGCTGATCTAAACTCTAATTTGAGTTAAAAAGCTATTTTTGCATGTTTTTGCATGATTTTGAGAATTAACTATCTTTTATGATCAGATAACTTAAAAATCAAGATGAGTTAATTTGAGTGATTTATGGCTTTTATCCATGCACCTCCAAAGCCCTAGATTTCTATAAATTAAGGCTTCAGCTCTTCATAATTCATCTCATAATTTTGCAAGCTTACTTTGCCAAATCATCTCATATTTTGCACAATCACGCTGGAGAATTGGAATTGAAGAATCAAAGCTCTTGCGAATCGACATCTTTGTGAGATCAATCTTATTTTTGCATTCATATTTCATATCATTGTTAGATTAGCATAGCATATTAGTTTTCATATAGATTAATTTCATATCAGTTTTCAATTCATTCTTATTGCATAGAAAATATAAAAAAAATAGCTTAATTGCATTTATTTCATATCTAGATCAATTGCATTCAAATCCTTCATTTAGGTGTCGTCTAGGTCACTGATCTCGATTAAAATCTGAGAACATTAATCTCGCACCTATTAGAAGGCAGTAAATTGCTTGGTTAGATAGCTTTCAATTTTGCACGATTTTGATTATACCTAACCTCTAATGTTTTACTGAAGTGTTGTGTCTACAGATCAGGTACAATTTTCACACACACAACATGGTCCTACCCTCTTCATCTGCAAGTTGGTAGACACTCCCTCCTACATTCTAGCCTTGTTTAGGTGTACCATAACATAGTGACTCACTACAAACTAAACATCTTTCCTCCCTTCATCTACCTTTTCCTTGAACTTTTGAGTTTCCTCTATTAAGGTTCTTTTGACTTGTTCTTGGACCTCCTTCATGGTTTGGGAGAAATCCTTTGCATGTACACTTCCATGATCTTTTCCTCCTAAGTCTCTGAGCTCATTTACTCCCCTTAGGTGCATCCCATATACCACCTCAAAAGGTCTTTTTCCAATGGTTCAGTTTGCAATATCATTGTAAGAATATTCTTCTTGAGGGAGGACTAAATCCAAAGTCTGACCATACTCCTTAGCTAGGCACATTAGGAAATTACCTAGTACCCTATTGATCACTTCAGTTTGGTTATCTATTTGGGGATGATAAGCTAAGCCAATTGATAGATTAGTTCCCAATCTATTCCATAGGGTCTTCCAAAAATGACCCATGAACTTTGCATCTCTATATAAGACAATGCTAAGGGGAAGTCCATCAATTCTTACCACTTCCTTGAAGAAAAGATGAGTAATGTGGCTGGAATCACTTGTTGTCTTGTAGGGGATGAAATGACTCATCTTACTAAATCAGTCTACCATCTCATAGATAATATCCAACTCTATTTTAGTTTTAGGAAGTCCCACTATGAAGTCCATACTAATACATTCCCATGGCCTATTTGGAATGGGTAGGGGTTGGTAAAGTCCTACATTTCTAGCTCCTCCTTTTACTTTCATGCATATAACACATTGCTCCACATATCTCCTTACATCACTAGGTAGATTAGGCCAATAATAGAACCTTTGCACTATCTCCATTGTCTTGTTGATGCCAAAATGGAAACTAAGACTACCATTATGCTTTTCCCGAATGAGATTATCTCTCATTGACCCCTTGGGAATACACAATTGATTCCCTTTAAACAATAACCCACTTTGCAAGGTATAGTCATAAAACTGACTCTGGAAATGATTTTGAAAATTAGAGCATACCTTATAATTTTCTGAGAAATCTTCATCATCCTTATAAAAATCCTTGAAGCTATCAATCCCAATTCTTTGGGGTTGAACCTCTTTAGCTATGAAAAATCTCCTATTCAATGCAACATAAGCAATCTCCTACTCAATGCATCTGGTACCTTATTCAACTGACCCTTCTCATCCTTGATGGTGAAGGTCAAGGCCTGCAGATACACCATCCACTTGAGATGTCTATTACTTAGCTTCTCTTGGGTGTTGATGTAACATAATGCATGATTATTTGTGAACACCAAAAACTCTTTAGGAAGGAGGTAATGCTTCCACTTCTTAAGTGATTGCACTAGAGCATATAGCTCCACATCATAGGCTAAGTATTTCATCTTAGCCTCATTGAGCTTCTCACTAAATAAGGCTATGGGCCTATCCTCTTGAATCAAAACTCCTCCAACTGCTATGCCACTTGCATCACACTCCAAAGTGAACAACTTATCAAAACTAGGCAGTTGGAGAATGGGTTGTGTTTCTACTTGTTGTTTTAACTTCTCAAATGCTTTGCTCACTTCATGTGTCCATTTGAACTTCATCTTCACTCCACCCTTTATGCTGTCTCGAACTAGTGCACATATGCCACTAAAACTCTTTATAAATTTCCTATAAAACTGAGCAAGACCATGAAAGCTTCTCACCTCTGTCCCTGTAGTTGGTGTAGGCCATTTTAGAATGGCTTCCACCTTACTCACTTCCTGTGTACTAGAAAATGTACTTTCATATAATTAGTATCATACAATAAATCAAATAGAGACTAAATAAACCACAATTAATACTCTATTTAGAAAATAAAGCACAATTAAGCATCTTATGGCTCTGTATCTAAGAGTGTTAATGTGAAGCTCTTAGCAAGCTACCATTAATGACAGTCCTAGAATGAGAAATGATAATGATAAAGCAAATGCTAACAATTAATTCAAATTGAAATGCTGAATTGCTCCTAAATTGCCTTTCTATCTATAAAATGCAAGAGGTTCTATGCAATTCTTAGATGTGTGGTTATGAATTATGATTTATTTTTGTCTTCCTTTTATAGATTTATGCAAGGGTAGGGGGTGTAGTTTTGTTGAATCATGATTAAGCTTGAGTTGAGTCTTTGGTTCCACCCTTTGAAGACAATTTAAATATTGTGTCCTCAAAGCTTGGGACAAGTAGAAAAGATGAGTGGACAAGATGCTCTTTCACTTGGAGTGATTGAGATTGAATTTGGCTTGATCCATGTGAATGCATTTCTCAAATCCTATAAGTTGATTGAATTCCCTCCCCTTTTGGGTTGTTGAAAGAAATTAGGATTTATTAAATGATTTTAATTGATATACTTAGCCATGTACCCCTTGAATGGGATGAATTTGATTTAATTCAAAACTATACAATTAATAGAATTAATTGCACTTTCATTTGATTTAACTTGATTAAAATGCTCTCAATTTTGATTTATCTTGAATTAAAGCTTGATTTTGATTTTAATTGGCTAAATGTTTTATTTGATTCAATTGCTTTGATATTGTCCTCAATTTTCTTTGATTTGTTTTGATCCACTTTGAGAGTGACCCCACAATAGTGGGTTGCACTTTTTTAGACATGTTGATTTTTGCTGAAATAACACATTTTTAATAAAATATGATGATTTAAGACTTGAGAGGTTTCATTTGAAGGAATTAATTACAAATGGTTAGCTCAAAGCCTCTTACATAAAAAAATATTGATATAACATCTATACTCCTCATTCATACCTACAATGGAGTCTCCTTCACACCTATTAAAATGCTAACAAAAAATCACTTTTACTTTATCTTTTGACATATCAAATGAATCCATTTGAAAAACCCATCTATGTAGTAAGGTAGTATTGAGAAAAATCTTTCCAATGATTAGAATGTTAATATATATTAGGTTTATTATGACTTTGCATTTTTAGTTTTACTAAACATAGGTATTTCACCATATGTCTACCTCTATATTTGACTCTTATGGAAAAATAGTAAATGAGAGAAAAAAAAATTGGACAAATACATGACAAGTTATAAGCTATGTAGTCAAGGTATGTCAAAATTATGGTTTAATAAACTTCAAAATATAATAAAGTATGTAATAATTATGATAATATCATCAAACCAATTACATTCCCTCCATATGGATGTTACAAAACTAAATTCAAAAGAATCACATTGATATCTATTTTAGAAAAAAAGTTATGCTTTATGAAAACAATGTAACTCTTTGAAAATGATGTTTTCAGTAACATACCTATTTTCTTGGGAGAAAGAAAAAACCATTCAAACCGATTCAAAAATAAAAATAAAAAATATATTTAGAATCTAGATAGAAAATCCTAAAAGACTCTAATTTACTTCATCTTCTGATTTTAAACTGTTTAAGGACAATATGCATCCGAATCTGAAAGTTTTTTTAAAAATGTATAGTTCAATGTCCGTTTAGGCAAAAAAGTGTAACCCACTATTGTGGGTTCACCCTTGATTTATTACTTAATTATCTTTGTCCATATTTAGGTGATTACAAATTACCCTCTTTGAGTTGATGTCTAAAGCATGTTGATTCAAAGATTACTCTGATCTTGCTAATAATAGGTCTTGATTTTGTCGATGGTCAATCTTTGATGTTTGTTTGATATTACTAGATGATGGATTCTTGATATCTGATATGAAATTGATGCGGTTCTGATGATGTTCATTCAATTGATGTTTCTCTTTGATGGTCATTCTGATGATTGATCCTTGATATGATGGTTGATCTGATGAAAGATTCTAATGTGATACCTGATTGTATAATATACTTTGATGTGATGCCCCATTCGATTGATTAACGAAAAAATTTCTAATAAAAGCTTGCACTTTGATTTGATGGTCGATCTCTTGATTTGATGATGATGCTGCTGATGTTGATTATTCGTTGGTATGCCCCCTTAGAAATGAAATAAAATTTGATCGATGTTGAAAATTTTGATGATTTAGGTCAATTTACGTTGATTTGGTTCAATTTATAATGAATTTTAATTTTATTTCTGATATTGTTTTTACATCTATTTGATTACAAATGCCCTAGCTTTGGCTAATTTGATGGAAAAATTCAAGTTCTTAGGTCAATCATGGTAAAAGATTCCTCTTTTAGGTAAAAGATACCCTTTTTAGGTCAAAAGGGCCTATATAAAAGGGTAAAAGAAGTCCATTTACTATTCATTTTCAGTTTTACTTTTCACTTTTTGCTCTCTGACCACTTTTGACTTTTGACGATGTTGATCTTGATTCACGAGCATAGATTTGAGTGAGGTCATCAATATCAATGTCCACCTGGCTCCGAACCTTTGGTGAGTGCTTGAACTTCTTCATTTTTTTTATTTTAACATTTAATTTCAAGAAATGTAAAATTTTCATGTAAAAACTCTCTTTTTTTCCTTATTTACTTTTGAATAGTGCTTTTACCCAATTAAACTGTGCTTTTTCTGACACATGGCAAGATGCATGAGGGGCCAAATGATGGCACACCCTAATGATCCAAGCCTACTCAACACATACGGAAGCAATAAACAATAATAGTGAGAGAGAGAATGCTAGATCTTTCATATATTATCATCAATTGGAATCATACATGTCGGGCTATAAGGCCTTCCCAATTAGGGCCAAATATTACAATGAATTACAAAAGTCCTAAAACATGCGAGGATCTGTTACAAATCTCCAATCTAATGTCTACTATCTTCTATCAAAATTGACTCCCTAAACTACAACCAAACATCTACATTTATACAAGAAGCTACTGAGCTAATTCGACCTTCCGATCCACAATTAACAAAAGTAACAGTCAAATTTGGGACCACACACTTCCCAATGATGGATTATAACATTAAATCTATGATCCAATATAAATGCACAAGTCAACAACAACAGGAAATAAAACTAGACCCGTCGGTAAGCAAGATGATCAAGTAGCAGACAGGCCATGCCAAGCGCTAGTGAAATAATCGACCACCCAGGAGAGAGCCAAACACACTCGATAACCAAAGGAAACTGGCCAACTACCAACCAACTTAGTCAAAGCAGAAACTAAGAAACACAGAAAAACTCCAAAATGTTTTTGGTGACATAGGATTGCCAATGACCCGAGATGCTCCTGCATCAGACACCTGGGGTTATTTTGAAATGATTCTCCAAATCATTTGGTAAGTTTGGTCTAAGTTGTATCCAAATCATACTATGAAATCAATGAACTTTCTTCCATTGGTCTATTCTTCCACTTTATCAGATATTCCATATACTATTTTCCTCTTGTGCTCTTTCCAACTCTTTCCTTCAAAGTCTGTTCAACTTCATCATTCTGCTTCTTAGGATATTCTATCAGTAGTGTCACTTCTTCATCAGCTTCATGATACTCATACAAATTAGTAATGTTGAAAATAGGTGATATGTCTATGTCATTAGGTAATTCAATCTCATATGCATTTCCACTATCAAATTTCTTCAAAATCTTGCAAGGTCCAAACTTCTTCATTTTTCAGTTTCCCATATGTTCCAACAAGAAATGTGTCTTTCTTCAAATGAACCATCACTTCATCACCAACATCAAAATTTTTATGTCTCCTTGATCTATCAACTCTTTCTTTGTATTTTTTATTATTGTCTTCCAACTTCAGCTTCACATCTTCATGCAATGTCTTCATGTACTCAACAAACTTTACTCTTTTAGCACTTTTCTTATTCTCATCAGTAATGTCTCTCAAATCAAATATTCCTCTTGATTGTGTGCCATTCACAATCTCAAATGGTGTCTTTCCAGTACTCCTATTCATTGAATTATTGTATGCAAACTTTGCTTGTGCCAACATAGAATCCCAATTACACGGTGTGTCTCAAACTAAACATCTCAATAGATTTCCCAAACTTTTGTTAACAAATTCAGTCTGTCCATCAGTTTGTGGGTGAAATGTAGAACTATATTTCAACTTAGTGTCAAATTTCTTCCAAAGTGTTTTCCAAAAATATCCAACAAATTTATTATCTCGGTCAGAGATAATACTCCTTGGTAATCCATGCAATCTAACAATTTCCTTAAAGAAAATATCTACTACATGTACTACATCTGATGTCTTTCTACATGGTATGAAATGTGTCATCTTAGAAAATCTATCCACAACAACAAATATTGAATCATTACCTCTTACTATCTTCGGTAAGCTAAGAACAAATTCCATACTGATGTCAATCCAAGGTTTCTTAGGAACAACAATTGGTGTATACAATCCAGTATTCTGACTTACTCCTTTTGCAACTTTACAAATTCCATAACTTTTCACAAATTTTTGTACATCTCTATATAACTGCAGCCAATAGTACTTCTCCTTAAGAAAATTCCATGTTTTATCAATGCCAAAATGTCTAGCTAAACCACTACTATGTTTCTCCTTTATCAAATTAGATCTCATTACTCCTCTTGGTATACACAAGAGAATACCTTTAAACAACATACCTTCCTGAATAAAATAGTCATCCCATTTAGTATCTTGTTGATCTTGAATAGGTGCTCTGCACTTTTACCATGGCTCAGAAAAATCAAGGTCATTTTCATACAAACCTTTCATCTCATCAAAACCAAGAACTTTAATTTTCATCTCAGTCATCAAAGATCTTCTTCTACTCAATGCATCAGCAACTCGGTTAGTGACTCCACTCTTATGCTTGATCACAAATGTATAACTTTGCAAATAATCAACCCATTTCATGTCTCTGATTCAACTTATTCTAACTACCCGAATATTGTAAAGCCTTATGATCAACATACAATACATTCTCTTGGTATCAAATACTGTCTCCATTTCTTTAGTGCTTGAATAATAGCATATAATTATTGATCATACATAGAATATTTCCTTCTAGCATCATTCAACTTTTCACTAAAGGAAGCAATAGGTTTACCTTCTTGACTCAACACAGCTCCAATTGCACTTCCACTTGCATCACATTCTACTTGAAATACCTTACTGAAATCAGGTAATGCCAAAATAGGAAATTCAACAACCTTCTACTTCAAGGTCTCAAAACTTCTATCAGCTCCATGTGTCCACCTGAATTCTCTTTTGTCTCCTCTCATAGTCTCACTCATAGCATTACAAATTGAACTGAAATTCCTTATGAACTTTTGGTAAAAACTTTCCAAACCATGAAATGATCTTACCTCACTAGCATTCACAGGTGTAGGCCAATTCAAAATAGCTTCAACCTTTTCAGGATCCATCTTCAAACCATCAGCTAAAATAACAAATCCCAAATACACAATCTCTTCTTTCATGAACAAACACTTTTTCAAATTTATCAGCAACTTTTCCTCTTTCAATCTCTGTGAAACTTGTCTAACATGCAACAAATGTTCCTCTCTGGTCTTACTGAATATCAGAATAATATCAAGATATACTATCACAAATTTACCCAAGAATTTCTTCAAAACTTCATTCATCAACCTCATAAAAGTACTCGGTGCATTAGTTAAACCAAAAGGCATAACCAACCACTCATACAAACCTTCTTTTGTCTTGAAAGCAATCTTCCATTCATCACCTTCTCTGATTATGATCTGATGATACCCACTTTTCAAATCAATCTTTGTGAAATACTTTGCTCCAGTCAAACTATCCATGATGTCATCCATTCTTGGTATAGGAAACCTATACTTCACTGTCATCTTATTGATTACTCTGGAATCAGTACACATTCTCCATTCGCCATTCTTATTTAGTGCCAATACCATAGGTACTGCACAAGGGCTCAAACTTTCTCTGATCAAACCTTTCTCCAGCAACTCTTGAATTTGTCAGTTCAATTCTTGATTCTTGGTAGGTGTCAACCGATGAGGTGCCTTATTCGGTAAACTAGCTCTAGGGATTAGATCCATACCATGATCAATGCTTCTCTTCGGTGGAAAACCATTAGGTACATTATCAAAAATGATTTTACTATACTGGGTGAGTAACTTATCAATCTCCTCATGAACATTATCCTCTATTTTCTTACTTGGCTTATTAGGAATCACATCAAAACATACATCATTCCTCTTTAATGAGTTAACAAACTTTCTTCCTTCCATCAAGAAAACTTTCATAGATGTGCAAACATTACTAACAGGTTCTTCCATCAATGGTAGCAAGATTTGTTTCTTTCCATCAGCCACAATAGTATATTTATGTAATCTCCCATCATATATAGCATGTCTATCATATTGCCAAGGTCTACTCAACAAAATATGACAACAATCTATAGGCATGATATCACATAACACCTTATCATAGTATTTTCTAATCTTCAAATTCACATAACATTGTTCACTTACTAGGAGTGTATGCTCATCTTTGATCAATGAAATCTGATAGGGCTTCTGATGTACCAACCTTTCCAATTGCAATTTCATGACCATCTCTTCAAATGCCAAGTTCTCCAAGCTACTACTATCAATGATTACCTTCCAAACTTTATCAGAAAGTCTACATCTAGTCAAGTGAACAAACTTTTCCTTACCAGATCTTCCTTCTTGCTTTCATTCCATAGTGCTCTCCTTACCATCAAGTTATTTTCTTTCCCAGGTTCATTCGATGACTCTTCTTGCACCAAAGCATTCCTACTACTACTAGCCTTCTTACTAACTTGTGTGCATTCAAAAGATCTATGTCCTTCTCCACAATTATAAAAAGTTCCTTGGAAACTTCCTCTGCCATAACCACCTGGCTAGTTACTGCCTCTACCTCTAGAACTTTCACTTTTCCATTCGGTCTTGCCTTTGTCTAGATTTGTCTTTTCAAGTTCAGATCTACCATTTTCACCATTAGATCTACCTCTTCCTCTAGGGAATCTACCACCCTGACCTCTCTATCTTTTCTCATGTCTCTTGTTCAGTTTCTACTTGGCCTTCAAAGAAAATTGAAAAGCCTCTTTAATGTTCTCCAACTTGACCATACTAATTTCCTCTTGGATGGAAACTCTCAAACCATCCAGGTATCTGCCGATTCTTTCCACATCATCTTAATCATGTATAGATTTGATAGCCAATCTATATAATTCCTCAGTATACTCTTTTACCAAGCTATCTTTTTGTCTCAAACTTTGCATTCGCCGAACTAGGTTAATCTGATAATCACAGGGTAAGAACTTTCCTTTTAGCTTATTCACCATTTTACTCCATATCTTGATTTTGTCTTTTCCTTTCCTTTTCCTATCCAATTTTAGGTGTTCCCACCATAAGGATGCATGACTTTTCAACTTTGTGCTTGCAATCTTCACCTTTTTATCTCAAAAATGTTTTCATATTCAAAATACTTTTCCATCTTGGTGATTGAGTCCACCAATTAATCAGAATCCATCTTTCCACCATACTCAGGAGGATTGAAATGTGGTGTTGACTTCAGACTTGTCAAAGCCTTCTAAAATCTTTCTTCACCTTGATCCATAACAGGAGTAGGTTCTGCATTTGCCTGTTCTTCTTCAATTTCATCATCACTAACTTCTTGAAGATGTCTGCCTCTTCTCTAGGCTATTTACACTACTTCTAACCTAGCAGTAATCAGCCTTAGCATATCTGCCAATCCTGGATCTACATCTCACCTCCCACAAAGCATCTTGATAGCCCTCTGCAATTGCAGGTCAGATCATAATCTACTACCACACAACAATCAACTAGGGCTTCAAGAGGAACCTACAAACCTAGATCTGTAGAACTAGATCAAGATCTAACCTCGCTTTGATACCACCTAACGCAAGGCAGGATGCATGAGGGGCCAAAGGATGGCATGCCCTAATGATCCAAGCCTACTCAACACTTGTGAAAGTAATAAAAAATAGTGAGAGAGAGAATGCTATATCTTTCATATATTATCATCAATTGGAATTATACATGCCACGTTGTAAGGCCTTCCCAGTTAGGGCCAGATATTACAATGAATTACAGAAGTCCTCAAACATGCGAGGATCTATTACAAATCTCCAATCTAATGTCTACTATCTTCTATCAAAATTGATTCTCTAAACTACAACCAAACATCTACATTTATACAAGAAGCTACCGAGCTGAGTTCACCTTTGGATCCACAATTAACGGAAGTAATGGTCAAATCCAGGACCACATACTTTTCAATGATGGATTCCAACATTAAATCTGTGATCCAATATAAATGCACAAGTCAGCCACAACAAGAAATAAAACTAGACCCGTCGATAAGCAAGATGACCGAGCAACAGATAGGCCATGTCGAGCGCCAATGAAATAACTGACCACCCAAGAGAGAACTGAACACACTTAGTAACCAAAAGAAATTGACTAACTACCGACCAACTTGGTCTAAGAAGAAATCGAGCAACATAGACAAACTCCAAAATGTTTTTGGTGACACAAGATTGCCAAGGACTCGAGATGCTCTTGCATCATTTTCCCTCCTAGTGGCACTTCTGCGACTTTAAACAGTACTTCTCCATTTTGAAACTAGGCTTATACATGACTTTTTTAGGCCCTAAACTAGTTTTTCCATGTTAAATAGCACTTTTGGTCTTGTTTTTTCTTTTACCAATTTAAACAACACTTTCGATCTTTTGAATAGCGCTTTCAAATTCTTTTAGCACTTTTGCCCCAAGTTGTTCTTTTAATCCATTAAGTAGCATGTTTACACATTTAAACAACATTTTTCCATTTTAGCTCTTTTAAAGCCTAAAATAGCACTTTCACCTTGCCAGAAAAATTCTTGGAATTGTTGAAGTCCACTTTGCAATTTTCTTGACATCGTTGATCAGATGATAGGTTAAGATAATGAACTTTACGTTTATGGTGAGTTATAAGATGTCAATATGAGTTAGTCATAGTATTAATATTTATTCATCAATCTAGGTTCAGATGGTGGGTGATGATAAATTTTCCATTCTATCTAAGTAGAAACATGAAAATTGATTATGGTTTGATATTTTGAATATTTTTTATTGACTTAGAATGATCCAGATAATAACTGATTACAATACTGATGTGATTGAACTTTCTTTTTGCAAGAGGTTTTGAAGTCTTTGGGTATTCGCGGGTCCTACCCATTATCATGGAGTATGATTCCTAATTTGAGTACGGTGGATCATTGTATCATTAGTCTTTGTGGCTTATCCTTCCTTTTGCATCTTCATTGATTCTAAGAAAATTGGGTCCTCATCACTACTATGGCTGAGCGTTGGCACTCAGACCATAATACTTTCCACTTGCCACTAGGGGAGATGACCATTACTCTTGATGATGTATATCATATCCTCTATTGACCTACTTGTACATGCTGAGTAGGTGTATTATGATTCTCTCTATGATGGATCTGCATGTCGGTAGGTTTTTGGTGATCCTACCATTGGTGACGCTCACATCTAGTGGGCGTAGTTCCTTTCATTTCATGTATTGCCAGCTATTTTGGGCACCATGATTGGTGGATTCTTGCTTCCTGATAGATGTGGGCATGGGTTTGTTTTCAGTTGGGGTCCTATCCTTGAGGATCTGATGGCACATCCTCATCACTTCGATTAGGGTTCCTATGTCTTGGCTGAGTTATACCATGAGTTACACATAGTGGTTTATAGGTGTTTCACTATACTTACTATAGGAGCTATCTTATTATAGCTTTGGATCTGAGAGTATATCCCAGTAACACATCCTATTACAACAAGATATCATCAGCCAAGTTGGCCATTTTCTTAGATGTACGAGGGTATTATCATCCAGAACCATATGGGTAAGTTGGATTACTAGTGGCGTGTCATTGATGACATGGATACTATTGTGTGGAGGCCATATATTGGTTGTAAGGCTTGGCCTAAGGATGATGTTGAGCTACCTTACATATTCTATCCCTAATGGATGATCTGGCATTCCACATATATCATTGAGAGGTTCTTCTTTCGGTGAGTTTTGCATCAGTATGGTCACACAAAAGATATGCCACAAGGAGTAGCTATGTATGCTCGGGTGCAAGCTAAGAGATCATTATGGGGTCCATGTGTGGATTGTGGGATAGCTATGTGAGAGATCTAAGATATTGGGTATCATCATTGGTCTGCTAGATCAAACATCATGGATGTCGGTATCACTAATGAGTATGCTTCTTGGATACATCGATATCCTTTTCCTAGATTCATTGATCCTAAAGAGTGAGTTCCTGCCATTGATGAGCTATCAGATGGAGATGATGGGAATGCAGGAGATGGTGGTGGTAGGATTAGGGGATGGTGTGGTTGACCTAGTCATTGAGGAGCTAGAGCAAGTAGGGTTCCTATTCCAGTGATTTTTGCTGCTCCTATTCCTCCTAGGGGTGATGATCATGTGAGGGGTCATCATCTAGACATAGTACTCCATCATGTTGCCAGAGATCCAACAGATAGACCTAGAGTTAGACAAGAGAGAGAGGTTGAGGCATAGGTGGCTCATGTTTTTCTTAATCAGGCATAAGGTCCTCCTATTCAATAGCGTATACAGCTAGTTATTCCATAGACACACACTTTTGCTTCTACTTCTACTCCTACTTCAATGCCATCTTCATCATTACGTCCTTCTTCTTCTAACTTTGTTCCATAATTGGTAGGTCCAGCTTCTTTGATGCCTTCTTCATCCATGCCTCCACCACAGGGTGCTACCCCAACTTTAGCATTAGATGTTATATCTCTTTAGACTCAAATGTCAATGATGTAGTAGTAGGTTCCTTAGTTGAGTTCAATGATGCATACCATCTTAGCAGTGATGAGTCAGCGAGGATTACAGGCGAGCTCCAGTTGTCCTCTAGATAGTGCTTCTAGTCCTGATGGTACCGATGGTCCCGGTGGTTCAGCTCTTTGAGATATTTCTGATTATTCCATTTGATATACATGATCTCATTTATTTGTTGTTATCGAGACATTGGACTCTTTATTGTATCATTTGTTATTTGTTGATGTTATTTATGCTGATACTTTGGTAGACATTGATGTTTAGATATTGCATTTATGATCATTTGATGGACTCTAATATTCTGCTCATTTTATGATGATGGTATCATAGAATCTGATTCCTACTTTGATAGATTTACTATATATGATGTCATGATGTGTTTGATCTCTTTTTCAGGATTTTTCATGATATGCAGATCTATATGATTCTACTCCTATATGCTTTGTTTTATGTTTTTTAGAATGCGATTTTTGAAATGAATGCATATGTTCTTGATGCAGGACCATCCTAGGTGTAAGAGCAATCTCACATCACCCAAAAATATTTCTATTTTTTGTATTCAATAAGGGCTATCTTGTGCAGAGCTTCTATTTATGGAAACTTGCTATTTTTAGTAAGTTGGTCTTATGATCTCAGAATGTTTTGATTTTACATATGGAGGTTCATCTCAGTCATATCAGCTTGCCAGCAAAGTTTCATGTCTAGATCAGGTCTAGTTTTGAAGATATTGAAGATTTTCAGTATTGGCAGTAGGGTACAAAAACTTTGAACTCAGTTTTGAAGGCTTTAGAGGCTCCGCATGAGGTTGAAAATTTGGGTGACAGGCACTTGGGCAAGTCAAGCCTATAGAGTGCTTTGTGGCATTTCCAAAATGGGGTTATAATAGTCAATCGAGTCAACTAGTGATGACTTATGGTCTCCGGAAGTCAAGCCACATGAAATGGCGAAAAGTAATTTTCCTTCAAAATTTCTATTCGGGTTTCAAAAGTTATTTTGAGCCAACTTTGATGTAATAAATTGAAAAATAAAGTAATTCTAAGTTTGGTTGGCCCTTAGGGCTAAATTTCTGGAACCTTCTCGGGCGGTGGAAAATGCCTATATAAAGAAGGCCCGTAGTGTTGTCTAGGACAGTTCGGGGTAGTAGATCTGGGTATTGATTCGAGGCTTTGTCCTACAAAATATTGTAAGGGAATGCCCATGTGGCTTTGCATATTGTAATTCTGAAAGTTTGTAATTCCACATTTGTGGAGATAAAAGGAAGCCAATTTTCTGTTCTTGCATATTGTTTTCATAATTTCTCTATTTCTGTTATGTGTTTGTGGTATTAAGGGGAGCACCCTTCATCAAGTGGTATTAGAGTAGGAGTTCCTAAGTGTGTAAACAGATCACCGACTATGAGGTAGTTTGCACCAGAACCATGGTTAGGGTTTCAATGCACATTGCAAAAATGCCTCCACGAAGGGAATGTGGTAGAAGAGCTAGTGTTGTAACACCTAAGGTTAGAGCACTCCAGAGACAAGTGCGAGCATTGCAAGAGGAGATTCACAGAGGAATGAATCTTAATGTCAGAGATGAAAGAGAGGATGAAGCCAAAGAAAAAGATCAAGAAGGAGAAGTCAAAGTTGTGAACCAGGAGGAAGAAAGACTTTTTCGAGCCATTTCCAAGATTGGAAAAGGACCTAAGATTGAGGTTCCTGCATTTTCAAGAAATCTTAACCCAGAAGAATTGATCGACTGGATCAATGAATGTGAAGAATAGTTTGAGTATGAAGATATTGAGGATCCTAATAGGGTTAAATTCACAAAGGCCAGACTGAAGGGTCATGCGAAGATTTGGTGGCAAGAGATTCAGTTGGAGTGAAATCAAAGAGGAAAGGATAAAATCACAAGATGGGAGTGGATGGTGGATAAATTGAAGTGATAGTTCATCCTTGTCAATTATGAGCTTGACCTACTGAGGAAAATGAAAAGTTTGAAGCAAGTAGGAAGATCTATTCAGGAGTATACAGAGGAGTTCTATCGAATCCTCATCAGAACAGGCCATGCGGAAGCTGATAAGGAGAAAGTTGCTCGTTACCTTAATGGGTTGAGGCCCAACATCAAAGAGGAGCTGAATTTGGTTCTAATGAATAGTATTGAAGAGGCATACCAACTTGCCCTAAAAGTAGAGGAAAAGTTGAACAAGAATTTTGAGAGTAGACAAAGCGGAAGAGGTCATGATGGAAGATCTAGTGGATGGTTATATGGAGATTGAAATGAAGATCCGAAAAAGTAGGATGAGGCCAGTAACAGTCAGAATCAGAGAGGAGATAATTTCAGTCATTTCCAAGATCAGAATAATAGAGATCAGAGAGGAAGAGGAAGAGGACAAGGTTCAGGAAGATGAGGCTTCTGTGGAACATGTTTTCACTGTGGAGAAGGTCATAGGGCATTTGAATGTCCTCAATGCCAAGGAAGGATAGATAAGAGGAATGAAGGCCAGGCCAGAGTTGCGCATGTAGATGAAGATGCCAAATCATCAAATTCTAAAGATGCTGAAAGAGGAGAAACACTGATTAACAAAATAGTCCTACTGAGTGGTGAGAATGAACCTGAACAAAGGAGGAGCCTATTTTGCACATGTGAGGGTAAGTGTTGTGATGTGATTATTGATAGTGGTATTACTGATAATTTGGTCTCAGAAGAGATGGTGACAAAGTTGAAACTCAAGAGGCATAAACATCCACATCCATATCAGATTTCCTAGGTGTAGGATGACCACAAGGTCATGGTTAGTGAACAGTGCCTAGTAAAGTTCAAGATTGGAGGATACCATGATGAGGTACTATGTGATATCATATCTATGGATGCATGTCATATGTTGTTGGGTAGACCTTGGCAGTTTGATAGATGTACTGTACATGATGGTCATGTGAATACCTATTCCCTAACAAAGGATGGAGTGCAACATAAGCTAAAACCATTGAAGGAAACAAAAGAAAAGGTATGTGGTAATGCAAGAATAACTTTTGTGTATAGAGGAAATTTCTTAGATGGTATGCGGCATGAGCATATGTGTTTTACCTTAATTCCAAAGGCTGGGAAAGAGGAAGTAGAAGATGTACCTGTAGAGGTTGTAGAATTATTGAATGAGTTTCAGGATAATGTGCCAGATGAATTACCACCGATAAGAAAGATTAGTCATCAGATGGACTTGATTCCAGGAACTAGTTTTCCAAATAAGGTAGCACATAGAATGACACTAGCATAAAGTGAAGAGGTGAAGATAGATTTGAAGTTTAGTTCATCACATCATCCATAGATTGTATATGGAAGTAGTCCCAGAAATGCATCTAAGTTGAGAAAGATAGATAAAGGAGAAATAAGTAGTGTTGAAGCTGAGGATTTTGCAGAACACTTGAAGAACATCCATGAGGAGGTGAGGAAGCATATTACCAAAATGAATGCACAACATAAGGCTAAGGTAGATCAGAAAAGGAGGTGTAAGGAATTTTAGGTTGGAGATGAAGTCAAGGTTCATTTTTGGAAGGAGCGATTTCTGGTTGGTACATATAACAAGTTCAAAATGAAGAAGTTTGGGCCATGTAAGATACTGAAGAAGCATGATTCAGAAAATGCATATGAGGTAGAATTTCCTACTGGCTTGAATATTTCACCAGTGTTTAACATTTTAGATTTGATAGAGTATCATGAAGGATGTGTTGAAGATGAGGTTACAGCAGCACAGTGGAGTATTCTAGCAACCAGTTCAGATATCAAGGAGATTGAAGACATACTAGATAGTCATGTTGATAGAAGCACAAGGAACAGGACATATGAAGAGTATTTGGTCAAATGGAAAGGATGACCTATTGAAGATTCATCATGTCTAAAAAAGGAGGAGGTTAACCATCTAGGTTTTCCTCTGCACACCTGAGTCGTGACGGGGTCACTTCTCAAATTACCCTGGGTGTCTGATGCAGGAGCATCCTAGGTGTAAGAGCAATCTTGCATCACCCAAAAATATTTCTATTTTTTGTATTCAATAAGGGCTATCTTGTGTAGAGCTACTATTTATGGAAACTTGTTATTTTTAGTAAGTTGGTCTTACGATCTCGAAATGTTCTAATTTTACATATGGAGGTTCATCTCATTCATATCAGCCTACTAGCAAAGTTTCATGGCTAGATCAGGTCTAGTTTTGAAGATATTGAAGATTTTTGGTATTGGCAGCAGGGTATATAAACTTTGAACTCAGTTTTGAAGGCTTTAGAGGCCCCGAATGAGGTCAAAAATTTGGGTGACGGGCGGTTGTGCAAGTTGAGCATGTAGAGAACTTTGTGGCATTTCCAAAATGGGGTTATAATAGTCAATCAGGTCAACTGGTGATGACTTATGGTCTCCGAAAGTCGGGCCACCTGAAATGGCAAAAAATAATTTTCCTTCAAAATTTCAGTTTAGGTTTCAAAAGTTATTTTGAGCCGACTTTGATGTAATAAATTGAAAAATAAAGTAATTCTAAGTTTGGTCAGCCCTTAGGGCTAAATTTTTTGAACCTTCTCGGGCAGTGGAAAATGCCTATATAAAGAAGGCCCGTAGTGTTGTCTAGGACAGTTCGGGGTAGTAGATCTGGGTATTGATTCGAGGCTTTGTCCTACAGAATATTATAAGGGAATGCCCATGCAGCTTTGCATATTGTAATTCTGAAAGTTTGTAATTCCACATTTGTGGAGATAAAAAGAAGCCAATTTTCTATTCTTGCATATTGTTGTCGTTGTTTCTTTATTTCTGTTATGTGTTTGTGGTATTAAGGGGAGCACCCTTCATCAGTTCTATTGATGATTAAATGATTGTCTTATGTATGACTTAGAATAGATGAATGCAATGTTGATTTAATGATTAATGATATTGGGTATGTATGCAATGGATACATGTAGGATGTGAGATGGATAATGACAAATGAATCTAATGGATATATTTCTTTTGATATGCAAATGTGATGGATCTATGTAATGATGCAATGACCATGAGCTTTTTAATGATTAATGATTCTAAATGTTATATGTGATATGGATGGATGATACTGTCATGAATGATGTGCATTTAATGATGAATGATCTTAATAGATTAAATGAATGATTTAACTAACTAATGCAATGCACTTAACGGATTGATACTTAAGAATGCACCTTAAATGAGATGAATGCAATTTAATGATAAGTAATGAAATTTAAATGGATGCAATCTAATGATAATACAAATTAATGTAATGTAAATAGATTTTAATGATATATGCAATCTAATGCAATGAACTTAATGATTCAAATGTTGGGCACACTTAGATGAATGCAAGGTTTAATGATGAAGACTTAATGCAACATAATCAATGCAAGTGAGCTAATGAAATGCACTTTGTTTTTAATTTGTTTTTTATTTCCAACACACTCAATCATATATAGTTGTTTTTGATGATCCTTTGATTTTTTATTTGACTACACCCCCTTTCTCTTTTCCTCTTGTAAATTAAGCTAAGAAAGGAAAAATATATTAAATGTATTTAATCTAAGATGTATGCAACTAACTGTCATTATTTAAAAATTTGGAGCTTATAATCATCATTGAGCAATTTTGGAATCCCATTTAGTACATCCATCACTAGTTCAACTATGATGATATGAATACTTTTTGCACCTCTTTCTTTTCTTTCATATATGTTTTTGGTATGACTATCACTTATTGAAGCCAATCATGAGAGTGTGAATACCGATTTTGTTGGATTCTATGTTGCAAGTGGATTTTGGTATTATGATATTGAAGATCAAAATAGCCAAGCTATCCTTTTGTGTAAACAAGCATAAATCTCAGTTTTATCCTATGTACAAGTCCTCGATGATTCTTCGATGATCATGTCCTTAGAAAAATAATACATGATTTAAGACTTTGATTTTAAAACATTCATTCAGAAATGAACCAAAAGTATTATCCTTTCACCATAGCTTGTCTAGTTTAAAAAATTTCATCGATTCACTAGAAAGACATGATTTCATCAATCAAGTGAACACTTAGAAAAAAATTTGCAATGTTCTTCAAATCCATATTTCAAGTGTAGTTCCATCCTTTTCATACTTTTAATCTTGATAAAGATAAGGTCATGTAAGATCTTGGATCAAATTTTGCGTTTGGTTCAAATTGGATTAGAATGTAGATTTGATTAAGTGTTCCTCTTTCATTTTTGATGAATTGATTCGATGATTGAATAAGGTTTTCTTTGATGAATCCTTCCTCCTTTTGAGTATATTCCCCCTAGTTTGATATGGTTTCATTTGTGGGACTTTGGACAATTTTTAGATTGGGTGACCAAAATCTTTAGGTACTTGCAAATGCAACTATGGGGTTTTATTATGAAATATATACAAATGCTGGCGAATGCAATATTTACAAGGTGACCTTCTAGGTATGCGACTAACTTGGACTTTCAATGGTGCCTGTTTAGCATGTTTTCACCGATTGAATGGATCTTTCTCTTTTTTCTTTTCTTAAAGCTTTTCTTCTTTTTTTGCTACCAAGGTGCCTATTTGCTAGGTTTTCACCAATGTACTTTTCTCTTTTTTCTCCTTTTTTGTATTTTTTTTTTTCAATTTTTTTTCCATATCATCAAGGCGCCTATTTGCTAGGTTTTCACTAGGACAACATCTTTTTGAGGATCATATTTGAATATTTTTTGGTATTTCTTCATGCTCAATTTTCCACTATTTTTTTTATCTTTTTTGCATTTCTGATTTGTTTTCTCTTTTCTGATTTTAAATTGTTTTTGGTATTTTCAAGATCTCTTTTGACTATATACAATAAATATGATGCTTTCCATTTGATTTCTAATACTCTTTATACTCTTTCATCTACATCATGTATTGAACCTCTTTAGATGTATGCTATTGATAGGTTCTTGTAGTTCTTCTCCATCACAATCCACTAATTTGTAGGTGTCGGTCCCAAAAGAAGAAGTAATTACAAATGGTCCTAACTATTTTGCTTCCCATTTTCCCTTCTTTTCCCTCTCTACTTGATTCTTGGGATTCTCTTGCAAAACTAGGTCACCTATTTGAAATGTTCTTGACTTGATATTCTTTTTATAATTCCTTGACATTCTATTTTGATATACCTTCAAATGATCCAATGCCTATTTTTGTTTCTCATCTAGGAGTTCTAGTTCATGCAACCTAGTAACTCTATAGTCTTCCTCACTTATTAAACCATAAAGAGATACCCTTAAGGATGGAAGTTCTACCTCCAAAGGAAAAACCACTTCTATTCCAAAGACTAAGGAAAAGGGTGTAGCTAATATTGGTGTTCTTATTCTTGGTCTATAAGCCCATAATGTCGGGTTTACTTTTATGTGTCAATCTCTTCTCGAATTCTCCACCATTATCTTCAATATCTTCAAGATGTTTTTATTTGTTTCTTTGGCTTGTCCATTACCTTGAGGGTAATATATTGATGAAGAATGATGAATCATGTTTCCCTTTGTGCATAACTCCTTTAGGTCTTTATTTTTTAAGTTCTTTTCATTATCTGTTATGATGGCATGAGGTATGCCATATCTAAAAATGATGTGGTTTAGGATAAACAAAGATATCTTATTTCCTGTTGTAGTTGATATGGGTACAACTTCCACCCATTTGGTAAAGTACTTTGTTGCCGTGATGATGAATTTATGACCATTCGAGGATGGTGGATAAATCATTCCTATTAAATATAGACCCCATGTATAGAACAACCAAGGTGTTTTCATCAGATGAAGCTCTTATGTGGGCACATGTATCAAGTTTCCATGGAATTGATACTTTCTACAAGTTTTGGAAAAGTTTAAAGCATCTTTCTCCATTGTAGGCCAAAAATATCCTATCCTAAGAAGTTTCTTAGCTAGGGTTAAGCCATTTGAATGTGACCCATAGATTCCCTCATGGATTTCTTGTAAGGCTACGTTTGATTCCTCTTCTTCTAGACATCTAAGGAGCATTAGGTCTAGACTCTTACGATACAATGTTTCAGAAATTATGGTATATCGGGAGGCTTGGCAAATGAAGATTTTCTTTTGATTCCTAGTTCGGTCTATGGGTAAGATTTGATCTTTTAAGTAAGTGTAAATAGGTCCATACCAAGGTGATTCATGTGTAGTTAGCAAGAAAATGGTATAAGGATGGGTAGGGTCAAATTTTGGTTGTTCCACTTCTTCCACCAGGAATTCATATCTGGCACTTTGATCTAGCATTTGTAGAAGTGATGCCAAAGTTGTCATTGCATCTGCTTCTTTCTTCTTTTCTCTTGGCACTTTCTCAAATGTAATAAGAATGAAGTACTTCTTAAGATTTTCCACCATGTTTTTATAAGGCACCAACTTGTCATATTTTGTCTAATATTCTTTGTTAACCTGATTAATGACTAGTTGTGAATCTCCATAAACCTTTAGTTCATTCACCTGCCACTCTAATGCTAGCTTGATTCCAATAACCAAGGCTTCATATTCTGCTATGTTATTGGTGCATGGAAATAGAACTTTATATGACTTTGGAATTGTATATCCTTGAGTAGTGATTAGAAGTATGCCTGCTCCTAATCCATGTTGAGTGTAGGAACCATCAAAATATAGTTGCCATGTTTTTGCCCCAACATTCACAATCTTTGAAATTGGGAATTCTACTTGAATGGGATGATCATCTTGTAGTGGTTCTTCTGCTAATTGGTCAGCAATGACTTTCCCTTTGATAGATTTGTGGTCTAGATATTCAATGTCGAATTAACTCAACACCATGACCCATTTGGCTAGCCTTCCATTTAATGTTGTTTTACTAAGTAGATACTTCAAAGGATCTCTCTTGGCAATGAGTCTTATCTTATGAGATAGCATATAATGGTGTAATTTTTGGGAAGAAAAAACCATAGCCAAGCGTGCCCTTTCAATGAAAGTATAATTCAATTTGTATTTGACCAAGGTTCTACTTATGTAGTATATTGCTTTTTCTTTGCCTATTTCATCTTCTTGTGCTAAAAGTGCCCCCAATGAATTCTCTGTTGCTGAAATATATAGCATCAAGGGATTTCCTCTAATAGGTGGCATTAAGATTCAAGGATTCATGAGATATTTCTTCAATACATTGAAGGCTTCTTCACACTTCTCATCCCATTTGAAAATTGTATCTTTATACAAAAGTTGGGTGAAGTTAGGACATTTTCTGCTAGTTGGGATATAAATCTCTTGATGGATTGAATTCTCCCTTGTAGTGACCTCATTTGGCTAATGTTTTTAGGTGCTTCCATCTGCATAATGTCCTTGAATTTAGTGGGATCTACCTCTATTCCTTTTGCTGATACAATGTAGCCTAGCATTTTTCCTGATTGGACCCCAAATGCACACTTTTTAGGATTGAGCCTTACTTTGAATTGCTCTAATTTGCCAAAAAATTTCTCTAGAATTAGTAGATGCTCCTCCCTTAAATGAGATTTTTCTAATATGTCATCTACATAATCTTCCCTAAACTTATGTATCATATCATGGAATATTGTGGTCATGGCCCTTTGATATGTTGCCCTAGTATTCTTTAGACAAAAGGGCATAAAATTCCAGAAGAATGTCCGCCATGCACATGTAAATGTTGTTTTATCTTGGTCTTTGGGTGCTATCTTGATCTGGTTATAGCCACTAAATCCATCCATAATTGAAATCATGGAATGTCACGCTGTTAATTCTACAATGGCATCTATGCTTGGAAGATGAAAGTTATCTTTAGGGCATACCAAGTTTAAGTCTCTAAAATCCATGTAAATCCTAATGGAATTATCATCTTTTGAAACTAGTACAATATTTAAAATCCACTATGCATAATCAATTGCTCTGATAAATCTCGCCTTTAACAATTTCTCCAATTCCACTTTCACTAGCAAGGCTATGTGTGGATGCATCTTCCTTAACTTCTGTTTGACTGGTTTGACTCCTTTGATATTTAGGTGATGCATAATAAAGTTTGGATACAATCCTGGCATATCATCATATGACCAAGCAAAATTGATTTGCTTTTCCTTGAAATTTTTAATGAATTCTCTCCTTTCTTCACTAGATAAGGATGCCGCTAAGTGTATGATCATTGGCTCAGTTTCTAATCCAATGTTTATCATTTTTGTAGGTTCAATCAAAATTGGAGATCTTGCTTCATAATGTTCTGGTAGAGCATCCAAACTTCCTTCATTAGGTGCCTCAACTAGGTTTTCAACTTTGGAAACATCCTTTATTTCTTTTTCTTTTAGATCTAATGTTTCCACAACGTGGTTTTGAACACTTGATTCTATTCCTTTTTTCCCTTTTTTTGTGGATTGAAAGTTTGGATACTCCCCTTTATCATTTCTTCCTGATATTCCCTAGTAAAAGATGGTTCAACCGCATTGAGATATTGGGACACCACATTGTTATTCAAAAATATTGGAAGGGTGGTTGGTTCAATGGAATCCCATTTGATTAATTCCAAGTGTATGAGAGTTAAGGGGTCAATACTTGGGCTTGGTTCAATGGGATTTAAATATAAGACCTCATTTGATGGTTTGTACATTGTATCATTGAACTCTATGACATGTGCCTCTTCTAAATTTTCTAAAGAAGTAGGATCAAAGTCTTCCTCATTAGACTCCTCTAAGGTTTCTGTTGGATAAAAGTCATGTGGATTAAACCTAACATTTAATTCCTCCATAGTAGGTCTCCATGAAGGTATGTAGGTTTCACCTACCCATTGATTTATCTCTATTTATATGCTTGGCACATCATTTAGAACCACTTGATTTGAACTAGATACTTGATTTAAACTTGATTCTTCTATTTATTGTTTATCCTTGGTATAAGTGTAGGTATGAATAACATCGATTGCATTATCATAGCATGACTCATCAGATAATGTATCCCATTCCCAATCATTAGAATCTTCATCACTATGAGATTCTAATTGCAATATTTGACCATGGAGTTTGGGATAGTATTTTTTAGTGTACCCTTGTTCTAGGTATCCTAATCCTATTTTCTCCTTGCTATCTCATTGTGTACTTTCTATTGGTTCAACATGTCCTTCATTCCTTGTGCCCAAAGGTCCTTGACCTTTGTACCCCATTTTTTGCATGATATGGAATCCCTTCCCATATTGATGTGTGGGAATGCTGGGATTTTGGATGTGTTTGACATGGGCACTTGTTTCTTCATCCTTTTAGAGACAATTTAGGATCTCATTATCATCCTTATCCATGAATGATGAAGTACTAGCTCTCACAAAATGATCATTGTATTTGTGTGGAATATTAGGAGGTCTTCCATAGTATTAGTGTGATAAGGGTAAGCCCATCATAGATAGGGAATATTCTCCTACTCCTTTTTGTTTGATCTTGCATTGCTCATCAAAATTATTCATCATTTGATCCATCTTTTGACAATGGGCCTCTTTGCTGTATACTTGGAAAACTTTAGTTAGATCTTCTTTCAGTTTTTCAATAATCCTATCCTCACTAACCTTCTCTTTTCCTTTAGTTTATGTAGCTAGGTTAGTGAGTTTTGGTATGTCTTCAATAACAACTTACTTTTCTATCTTTTCTTTTTCTTTCAACAATGGGATGTCATTTGAACTTTTGCCTTGCTCCATTTTCTTAGATATAGATCCCTTGACATTATGTGGGACTAGAAAGTCATTGATAGGTTTGATATTGTTACAATATTGGAATGGGTTTAAATCCCCACTTACCATTATTTCCTGCCCTAGATAAGGAAACTTTAAACATTGGTGATAAGTAGAAGGAATGGCTTTCATTTCATCGATCCATGGCCTTCCTAACAAGATATTGTAGGTCAAATTTAGACCTAGCACTTGAAAAATGGTCTCTTTCTGCATGGGACCAACTCTTATGGGTAGTACTATGACTCCTTTTGAAGCTTTTTCTTCATCATCATAGGCTTTAATAACTATCTTTTTCTTAGGTTCAATAGCCTCCTCAGAAAACCCTAGGGCTTTCACTAGGCTAAGGGTACAAATTTTTAAGCCGACTCCTCCATCTATAAGGACTCTTTTCACCTTATGCTTATGAATCAAGACTTCTATGTGCAAAGGTAATTTTTGAGGATGATTAAGTCACATGTCATCTTTCTTAGAAAATGATAAGCAATGGGGTGAAATGAGGTGTCCCACCATATTTTGGAACGTATCCGCATCTAGGTTTAGTGGCACATTGGTTTCCACTGAAGCTTTTTCTAAAATTTATTTATGTGTAGGTGATAACTTGAGTAACTCCAAGATTTAAATTTGGGCGGGAGTCAGGTTTGTAATTGATCAACCAAGTTATATTGTTTTGATGATTAAGGTGTACTTTAGTTGGGTAGAACAATTCTTGGAATATTGCTAGGTAGAGTGATTTTGGAGGCTTTCTCCCTAGTGACAACATTAGAAACTACTTCTTTTAATTTCTCCTTTATCATGATAACATTTATTAAATTGTCTTCTTCTCTTAAAGTATTGATTATGTTATCATAGGTGTGTGCAAATTTCACCTTCTCATTACCTTTCTTTTGATTTTGGTGATTATCAGATGATTCACCCTTTTCATGATTAAGAAATGGGTTTTTAAAGGCTGTGTGATCCTCATTATTTTGAGGCCCTTCAATTGCAATGGTTCCATCTTCTATTAGGTCTTTCACTAGGTATTTTAACCTCATGCATTCGTTGGTTTGATGACTTCTATTTCGATGATACTCACACTTGTTAGAATCATTCCACCAATTAGGTTTAACTTGAGGCTCATAATCTCTCAAATTAGGTAATGTGATGATTTTGTTTGTAACCAAGGTCCTTAACACATTCTCCAAAGGTTCACCTAGATAGGTAAATTTTCTTTTGTTATATGTGGAGAAAAAAGGTTTTGGATTATTCCCATTAGCATTATTATAAGGATTATTAGCATTGTTGTTGGAATTGTTGGAATTGTTGTTGGAATTGAATGGAGTCTTGTTCGATTGATTAACATTATAGGAAGAATTTGGTCCACTAGATAAATTAAAAGGAGTGGCCTTCAAATTATTAGCCTCTACAACTCCATTGTTCACAAGATTTTTATTGTTATACTTCAACCATAGCTTAGGCTTATCATTTTGATTGTTGGCCCCTTGATTATTGACATATTTAGACACGTAATTTTTATTGTTGTTTTTGGTATTAGATTTATTGTCTTCAAATAATTTTATCTCTCCTCTCTTTACCAATACATCCTCAATCTTGATCCCATTTTCGATAAGTTTTTCAAATGTTGGGGGACATTGGAGTTGTAATCAATAATTCCTTTCCATGGTCAAATTATTTGTAAATATTTCCATCTTCTCTTTCTTGGGGATACTTCATGCATACCTTGCAAACATAGTCCTCCACCTTTGTAGGAATCCTAAGAAGGATTCTCCATCTTTTTGTTTGGTATCACACAATTTGAGCATCATGATTTCATGGTCAATATTATAGGAATAGTGGATTACAAAATTGGAGGATAATTACTCAAAGGTCTTTATTCCTTGGGGTAACTTTGAAAACCACTCCATGGCAGGACCTCCTAAGCTCCTAGGAAAGAGTCTCATTAGGTACGTATCATTGTGCATGAACTCAATGCTTAAGGTAAAAAACTCCCTTAGATGGTCCTGTGGGTCTGTTTTACCCATATACTTATCATATTTAGGAAAAATGGTATTGAAAGGAAAGGGTACCATAACTAAGCTTTTGTCGAATGCGAAAGGACACAAAGCTTCAATAGATTTAAAAGGGCTTAGGTTCTATCGCCTTTTTCATGGAATCAATTTTCTCTTGGAAGGTTTTCAATTGTCTAGTCATAACATTCTTAAGATTATTTTCTTCTTGGTCCTTTTTAAGTTTCTCTATACCATAGTCATAAGGAAGCTTTACTCTCGCTTGGGCTAGGGTTAGGAAAAATTTCTCCGTGTCCCTATCTATCAATTTCTCCATAACTTCTAGGAATTCATGGTCTTGGGCTGTTCTCTCAAATTTTTCTTCAAGTGTTTTGTTAGGAGCTTGAGTAGCATTGTTGGTGTTATGATTGTTTCCTCCATCTTAATGATCATAAAATGCCAAATGTCTATCCATGTTGTTAAGTCTTTCTTCAAATAAATTTGGGAAAATATCCCCTTGATCTTGACCTTTGAAGAGACTTTGGTATTCGACTTCACGACCTTCGTTTGCAACACAAGTTATATCTCCTTGTAAAGATACCCTAAATTTGTTGGACCGCATGGAAACCGACATCCAACAAAGGTTTCACTTGAAATGATCCTTGATTTGATAATTGTTCATTTTAAATTAAAGAGATTAAAAATTTAAGATGAACTTTCAATGGATATCTCTCTCACTTGTTTATGTATTCCAAACACAAAAATCACACATACACTTGTCTTTTTTTACCCACTAACACAAAATGTTTGATTTTGAAAGTATGTTATCATGGGTTATGCACAAAAAGAAACTTCAAGAACCTACCTAGCTCAAGATTTGGCTCGTAAACATGGATCTAAATAGGTGGTCTTTCTATTTTATCAAGGATTTAATATGGATTCCATTCAAAATGGATCCTAAAATTTCATCCCCCAAGTATGTTAAGGGGCTTCCCACCACTGGTATATCAGAGTTTTGTGCAATCCGTGAGGACTACTCGAGGAAGTTCAAAAATTTAGTATCCTTTTGTCACACACCCCATTAAGGATGTATGCATTTTGTTTTATAGTGGGTTGGATTCTCACGGAAAAAGAAAGTGTATGCCACTTTGGGTTGTCCCTCTCACTACCCCTTTTAAGGCAAAAATTAGGAGGTGAACCCACTAATGTTCTAGCATGTTCATGGAAAGCAAGGAAATGGAGTTAAGAACTAGTTTTTGGGAAACTGACTCACCAAAAGGTGAAGAGCATATCTCTAACTTTTCCTTAATTTCCCAAACACAATAAACAAGGTTCAATTACTAGCCCACTAACTAGAGAGAATTGAGTATTTCTACTCTCTTCTACAAACAAAGGGCTTTGATTTTATGTGCTTGATTTCCTCAACCTTTCTTCTTAATTAAAAAGTTTAACACCTTTGGCATTTTGATTCACTAGAATAAGTGAAGAGCATGGCCCTAAATGCTACACTTTCCAAACAAAGATAGGTTGTTTTGTAATTACTAGATTTTTAAAAGCACCAAATGTCATAATTTAAGGAAAAAATTCACTAGTTTGAGGCTTACCTTTCCTTGTAGCTAGCAAAGGCTAGGTGCATTTTTGAGTGATTTTTCCCATTTTAAGATTACCTTGGCTATAGTTCATTTCCAATGTTCTTTTCCTCTCACAAGTTAGTCAAGAAAAATAGCCACAATGAAGGAAATGAAAAATGAAATTGAAGAAGCAAAGATTGAATTGAATCTAAGGCCTTATTTGCAAATTTTAAGAAAAACTTGATTTAAGGTGAGAAAATCCAATTAAGTGACACAAATTTAGTTTTGTATGCTTCTATAACCTTAATATATTTTCATAAACCTAATTTTGCTGATGTGAATCCTCAAGGAATGATTTGATATAAGCAATGTTCTCTTTCTTGATTTTCCTAGTCAAAGCCTTGTCCTCTTGGATGAATTTTATCTTTGGTTTTTTCACTTATCTATGGTCAGACATCCTGCATAAACATATAAATCATTTTACCACAGTCAGATTATAAAAAATCACAATTTACTCAAAAACATTGTCGTAATGCTTAAAAGCGCTATTTAACTATTTAAAAGCATTGTTAATTTGCTTAAAAGCGCTATTTTAAATTTTCAAAAGCATAGAAATAGAGAGTAAAAGTGCTACCAAATTGAGAAAAGGAAGTTAAAATCAAGTAAAAGCACTAAATAAATGCATAGAAGCACTCAGTAGTAAGGGAAAAAGCACTGTGAGAATATTAGAAAGAGAGCATAAAGATTTGAAAGTGCTATTGATTAGTGTAAAGGTGCACAAATTCATTGTACAAGCATGGGAAAAGTTCTTAGAAGTGCTATTTAACTGTTCAGAAGTGCCATTTGAGTTGTCAGAAGCACTATTTTCTAAAAAAATTGAGAGTTAAACATGCAAAAATTTGACAAAATTAAATTTTTTTGAGAGATTAGAAAAGTGAAGCATACTACCCCATGGTGGGTGCCATTTTGTGTACTAGGAAATGTACCTTCATAGAATTAGTATCATACAATAAATCAAATAGAGATGAAATAAACCACAATTAATACTCTATTTAGCAAATAAAGCACAATTAACCATCCTATGGCTCTCTATCTAAGAGTGTTAATGTGAATCTCTCAGCAAGCTACCATTAATGATAGTCCTAGAATGAGAAATGATAATGATAAAGAAAATGCTAACAATTAATTCAAATTGACATGCTCAATTTCTCCTAAATTGCCTTTCTAGCTATAAAATGCAAGAGGTTCTATGCAATTCTCAGATGTGTAGTTATGAATTATGATTGACTTTGGTCTTCCTTTTATAGATTTATGCAAGGGTAGGGGGTGTAGTTGTGTTGATCATGATTAAGCTTGCGTTGAGTCTTTGGTCCCACCCTTTGCAAAAAATTTAAATATTGTGTCCTCAAAGCTTGAGACAAGTAGACAAGATGAGTGGACAAGATGCTCTTTCACTTTGAGTGATTGAGATTGAATTTGGCTTGATCCATGTGAATGCATTTCTCACATTCTATTGGTTGATTGAATTCCCTCCCCTTTTGGGTTGTTGAGAGAAATTAGTATTTTTTAAATTATTTTAATTGATTTATTTAGCCATGTACCACTTGAATGGATTGAATTTGATTTAATTCAAAACTATACAATTAATAGAATTAATTATACGTTGATTTGATTTAACTTGATTAAAATGTTTTTAATTTTGATTTATCTTGAATTAAAACTTGATTTTAATTTTAATTGGCTAAATGTTTGATTTGATTCAATTGCTTTGATCTTTTCCTTATTCTCTTTGATTTGTTTTGATTTTCTTTGATTTATTACTTAATTGTCTTTGTCCATTTTCAGGTGATTACACTTCCATTTTCAATTTACCCTTGGATACTACAAATTCCAAGTAGACTAGTTCTTGTTTGAGGAACTAACATTTCTCCAAGTTAATGGCTAACTATTCTTCATGGAGTCTCTTGAGCACAACCTCCAAATGTGTTTGGTTTTCTTCATTTTTTTTAATGAAGATGAGTATATCATCAAGATATACCACCAAAAACCTTCCTACATAGTCCTTTAGCACTTCATTCATCAATATCATGAATGTGCTAGGGGAATTAGTAAGCCAAAATTGCATCACAAGCCACACATATAGCCCTTCAGTGTTTTTAAAGGTTGTCTTCAACTCATCTCTATCCTTTATCCTGATCTGATGGTAACCACTCTTGAGATCTAACTTAGTGAAGTACTGGGCTCCTCCTAGACAATCTATCAAGTCCTCTATCCTAGGTATAGGGAGCCTATACCTAATTGTAATCCTATTAATGGCTCTTGAATGAGTACAAAGCCTCCATTTTTCACCCTTCTTGGATGCTAGGACCATTGGTACTACACATGGACAAATGTTATTCTTGATGAGTCCTTGATCAAGAAATTATTGCACCCGCCTTACAAGCTCTTGATTATTCTCTGATGTGAGTTTGTAGGCTTCCTTGTTTGCAAATGAGACCCCTGGTATGAATTCAATTTGAGTACTTATTGACCTCTTAGGTGGTAAGGTTGTTGGTTTCCCATTACTCATAATGTCCTCATACTTTCCAAGAAACTCTTGAATCTCTATTGGTAAGGGTGCTTGATTAGGCTTCTCCCCTTCTTTAGGCTTTACTACTATAGCATATCCTTCATTGTCCCTTTCTTGGAGTTCATGTAAAAAGTCTTTCCCACTACTCAACAACACACTAGGAGTCTTGGACTACTCCCTTACATCATCTATTAAAGATTGGATCTTGAAGGTTCTTCCATCCTTCTTAAAGGTGATAGTGTTTTCTTTCCCATCATACATGGATTCTTTGTCATATTTTCATGGTCTACCTAACAATAGATGAAATACATCCATGGGTAGTACATCACACAACAACTTATCCTTATACCAACCAATAGAAACTTTAACCCCTATTTTTTCATTTACTAGGACACTTTTCCCCTTATTCAACCATGTTACCTTGTAAGGGTTATTATGAGGTACCTTAGTAAGGTTGAGCTTCTTGGATGCTTCTTCTAAAATAATGTTGTCTGTGGATCCAGAATCACTTTGCATTCTTTTCCCATGATTTTACACCTTACCCTAAAGAGAGCTCTTCTTTTATTTGGCTCCTCTTTTGTTGGTTGCCTAATGAGGACCCTCCTAAACATGAGGTTATCTCCCACCTCTGACTCTATATGGATAACCTTTGGTGAATTGACACTTGAAGTGTCTTCTTGAGTGTAGGCCACTCTCTTTTTTGTATTATAAGAAGATACCTTCTCTGGACACCTATAGGCTAGATGTCCCATCTACCCAGAGTTATAATATTTCATGCTAGAAAAATAGGAGTTTCTTCTCCCTACACCTCTCCCTCTTCTAGAACCTCCTTTATTTCCTCTACCTCTGCCAAATTTTCCTCTAGAAGATGTTTCACTACTATGCTCTGCATGTTTCGAATCTTGCTGGATTCTTTGTTTGGTCCCTCTACTTTGGTAACTACCTCTTCTTATGCTCTTGGAGGTTTGATTTTTCTTCCTCCTACTCTTGTCTTCAATCTTGATGGCTACTTGGTAACACTAGTGTAATTTTTTGGGACTGAGAAGAGTCATCTCCTCTTGAACACTCCACTTAAAGCCATTCAAATTTCTTACCACTTTTATGCTTTCATCCCATGACACATTAGAACTCATGAAAAGATTTTGAAACTCCTCTGTATATGAATTGACATCTAGGTCCTTTTTTCTTAAGCTCTTCCTCTTCTTATGAAGCTATATCTCATAGTCATCTAGCACGTAGGCTTCTTTTATCTTGCTTACCATACCCTTCCAAGTGGAAATTGGGTTCTTGCCTTATTTTTCCCTCTCAGTTTGGATGAACTTCCACCATGTCAATGTAGAGAATCTAAGTCTTGATTTGGCCACCCTTAGCTTCTCTGTCTCAGTGATCCCATCACATTCAAAATGGTTTTCCATGCCTTCTATCCAGTCCATGACTAGATCTACCTCCATCTTTCCACTGAACAATGGTATCCCTTCAAGAGATTTCCCAATCATGGATTTTAATGATGGGTATGTGAAAGATCATGAGGGGCTAATGTATGCCCTTAAGTGGCAATGAAAAATAAGCAAATCAGTGTTAGTCAACTTGACATGAAAATTTCAACTAGCTATCAACCTAATATCAAAAAGTTGTAACAATAGAATCTCTAGAAAATTGAATTTAGTTTCTAAACTACTAGGCCTTTTTTGTAAAATAGTTAGTATGATTGGTGAAAAGTATAGATTTCAATGCAGTGGTACAAAAATTTATAGAAAAAAGAAGAAGTAGGTGTATGTCTGACCACCTTAATTATAATCAAATGATAATATTTTATTATAAGATTTTATATGTAAGTATTAGACTTATGCCCAGATGTGATGCATATTTTTTTGTAATTTTATACCAAAAAAATAATTAATTATGAATTTTGTGCTACAACATTTTCAGAATACAAAACTCCCATGTCTAACCACCTTAACTCATTCAAAACTTTACAAAATTCAAAAAAAAAAAATTCTTTATAGTAGGTGAAGCATAGAATGTGAAGCATTTTTTGGATTTCAAAAATGTTATACCGGCTGAAAGTTAGAGTCATTTTTCAATCAGTATATAAATCAACACTTTAGAGGTAACTCAATTAGAAAATAACTAATAATTCCTTACCGAATTCAAAATTTGATAGCAATTATATCGATAGAAAGATGATAATCTCCTTAAGATACCCTTTTTGTTTCATCAAATTTGGGTGAAAAAAAGGTCATGAGTGGTACATGGTCGAAGCTTGGAACTCAGAGAAACAGTGGCAAAACAAATTTTTGAGACATTTCAATAGTTGACCATGTAGGTTTGGTGCACAAAGCAATACCGAGCCTAATTAGGTACCCAATATTTTCGTGTACCCGATATTTTTGGGTACCCAAAAAGGCCGGCAAAATTTTGTTTTTTCACTTTTCCCTCCCATTTCTCCATCCTTCATATGATTATATATTAGATTATATCAAAAACTATATATTAGATTATATATTATATATATTAAATATTATGTAATATCAATTATATATTATATATTATATATTAAATATTATATAATATACATTTTTTAATAAATATTATTTAATATATATTAATATTAAATGTTACATTATATATCATATATAATATATTATTTTATATGTATAATATATTAATATGTATTATACAACTATGTACCAAAGGTTGGAAGATTGCAGAAAAATCATGGATGGCCATTGAAAGAAGGAAAGGAAATCAATCATCCATTTAAAAAATTCATGGATGGCCATTGAGGAAGAGAGAAGGTGAGAAGGGGAGAGAGAGAGAGAGAGAGAGAGAGAGAGAGAGAGAGAGAGAGAGAGAGAGAGAGAGAGAGAGAGAGAGAGAGAGAGAGAGAGAGAGAGAGAGAGAGAGATAACCAATTCATTACAATATTAATCAGTAAGGAGCAAGTCAAACTTAAATAATATCATAGCAGGCATTAGAAATCCAAAATCTAATTACGAGTTTTAAGCAAAATGACTAAGGTGCTAGATAGGGACATTATAGATCCACACATTGTTCAGTAGATACCTCCAAGAACCCACATACACAGGAGTATGTTTGAAGTAAGACAAAAATTATTTATCGGTTCAAAAATATTACTGTGGTGTACTTTTGATTAACATTCAATGACTGGATGTGTGTGTGTGTCTGAATGTGGACCTCTAGATCAAACACAAACACAACATATCATTACTCACATGATCGAATTACAAGAGAGAGTATGAATTACTCAATCTAAAATTCATTGTCAAGTGGCTTGTTGCCTCCTATGTAGACAGGGTGTTTAATTACTCTCAAATTGGAGAGCCAACAACCATAAGACCAGTTCTACAATGGAGGATTTTCAAAAGCTAAGATGAAAAATCAATGAAATTAATCTAGAAATGAGTGCAATTAATCTAGAAATGTAGAAATGCAATTATACCAAAAGCTTGAAATAAAGATGAAATGCAACTTTAATCTAAGGACATTGAAATAAATATGATATTAATATAAGAACAATTAAGAAAATTCTAATCTAATACGAGATGTAATATTAAACTAAAATGAGATATTAAGATAATTAATGCAATAAAGCTTTGAAAACAATGTAATAATGGAGACTAAAATTTACTATAGTATAGATGCTCTCAAAAATTCCTCCTTTGAATGAAGAAGATAGGTCCATTAAATAGAAAAACCTGAGAAGAGAATGAAGGGGTTCTTGATTTGAAACTCCTGACCCTTCATTTCCATTTGAGACAAAAATGCAAGAATTACTTAGTAAAAAGAATGGAAAATGCCACACAGGTGGGCTTTCGAATATCTTGAATTATTAATTCAAAAAAGTGTGTCCATTCGAATATTAGGCAATTATTAATTCCTTTTTATGGGTAATTAGCCAAATGGGGTGGATTTAATTTAATTCTAAGCACTTAAGACTTTAGGATTAAATTAAATTATCATAGGGGTAATTTAGCTAATTAAAGTCAAGAACTTTAGGAATTAATTTTGATATTTAATTAATGCAATTTATTGTCTTTACAATTGACATCAAGTCAAATTAAGTGAAGTAGGAGAGAGAAAATTGCCTAGGAAACTAGGACTTTGGAGATGTAAAATTGAAGATAAATGCACCAAAAAAAGATTGAATTTATTAGGTGCCAATTTTAGGGTATTACATTTTCCCCTCTTTGAATTGATGTGTGAACAACACATTGATTCAAATAATAGTCTGAAGTGATAGATGATGAGAAATTCAGAAGTCTAGGTTAGGTTGCCAAGACACCGAATAGATCAAAGTATGATTTTTTGAAGTCTAAGTTAGATTGCAAAGACAATGGTCTTGAGAGAAGATGAGAATTAGGGTTAGGTTGCCCCAATGCCTAGAATGAGATTCAAATGAAAAATGAGGACTATCTCCAGAATCAGGGTTAGATTGCCTCAATACGAAGCTTAGCCCTCTGAGACCTAGGTTAGATTGCCCAGACAATGGTCCAAGAGAGATTTCAAGAGCCATCTTCAGAACAAAGCTTGACTCCCAAGAATTAGGGTTAGATTGCCCCAATACCTAAAATATTTTGAGAACCATCTCTAGAATGAAGCTTGATTCTTGAGGATCTGAGTTAGGTTGCTTAGATACCTAAAAGATAGATGACAAGATAGCAAGATGTGAGGCACCGAGATGCCCCTAGCAATGAGAACTGATGATTTAGATCAAATTGATTCAAGAATTGATTCGACAAGATTCAAAATGATGCAATCATCCTACCCCCTTGAGAGTGAAATCAAAAGATGACATGAGAGGGATAATTGACAATAAGAGGTTGCAGAGCAGAAGCAATTAGACTAGATTCGAGAAGGTGCAGAAGTAAATCAGAGAAAAGCAGAGGTCCTGTTGATCAAGTTTGACCATGGTTGACCAAAGTTGACTTTGCTGAAAAGAGAAAAGATCTTGAGAACATGATGCAAAGATGAGGGTCTGTTACGAAGATGATGCTAGAAGGTTGACTGCACAAGCATTTGATCCCAAAGGGTCCCAAAGTTTAAAACACAATTTTGAGCTATCTAGAGATGTCAGATTTCAGTTTCAATCCTAAAAACTTTGTGCAATCATGTTGAAACTAGGATAGGAGATGAGAACCTTCAATGAACAAAAATCAATCAAGAGAGTAGCAAGATATCATCTCAAATCCAAGCTTAACATGCACATGCAAGCCTAGAATGGAAATGTAAGCCCTAGGACTTGGTTGTTGGACTCACCATATTTATCATCATCGAGTTCGTTTAAGCATGGGATGACCATAAGATGTCATACAATCCTCATTAATATTGCAATTATGAGAATATGAATATGACATAAGTCTTAGATTTGTCAGAATGAGGTGTAAACATTAAGGCACAAGAAGCCAGAATGACCTAAATACCTATTCCTTTTGATTTAGCAAGTTAACATAAGCATCAAAGAACAATTTCTATAATGACATGAATGTCACTTGTGAACAAACACACCAGACACAAAAGAGTTCCTTCTTATGCCAAAGAGTGCTCGTAGTGACCCTTACATTCACTTAAGAGGATGAGCGTTAGCGATTTTACTTGTAGTAGAAAGAAGTCACTCAAAACAGACAAGGAGAAGAACCAACCTCACCAAAGCATCCATTATAAAAGGAATCAAGGTACGCATGGCCATCCAATACGAGATGAAGGCTCTTACAGACAGACACCCCTCTTAGATAGATTCTTTGGATCATTGGAACTAAACCAGCAAATAGAAAGCAAAGAAAAGATCATGCCCCCAATCTTCGTGTTTCTCAGTCAAGAAAGACGTCTTAGATTCACTCAAGGAGAAATGATAAAGAAAAAAAACAAACAAGAAAAGGAAAAGCTCAGCATGCTTCAAAGGAACACAAAAATCAGTTTTCAGTTTCAGTTTACATTTGTGTTCAAGCGAATTGAAGTCAAATCTGAAGTGAACAACATTCGAAGTCTCGACGGGATAGCAACAACAGGCAAATGTAGTGAGAACCACTGGTGACTGTCACGAGAAACAAAGTCTTAGGAAGATATTGGAGCATGAACCAAGTATCAATAGGAAAATGTAGTGATAACCACTAGTGACTGATACAAGGAAGATTATCAAAAGAGAGCATAAAATGGGAGCAAAACATCAGCAAGAAAATGTAGTGAGGACCACTAGTGACTGATGTAAGGGGGAGATCCCAAAATAGAGAGGTTTGAATGAGAGCTAAGTATCGGTAGGCAGGCATAGTGAGAACCACTGGTGACCAATACATGAGAGATCCTCAAGGAGAGAAATCTCAAAAGTAGCTAGGCATTAGCAAGCAGACATAGTGAGAACCATTGGTGACTGATGCATGAACAAAACTTCTGAAAGTGATAGGACAATGCCCCCTAGACTAGGAAGGTGCCCCGAAGTGTGAACTAGTTCCAATCCATGAAGAGTCAAGGAAAATCTCAAAGACCACTGAAGGAAAGAGCATGAGCTAGCAAACTAAAGCAGGAAACAAACTAGAAGTAGGAAAATGGGAAAGCAAACTAAAGAAGGGAAGCAAAGAGACTAAAGCAGGAAACTAAGAGCCAAGCGACGCTGAGATGAGATCTACCTTTAGGAAACAAGAGGTGCCTGTTTACTAGGTTTTCACCATCTTGGCAGAGATTATATTTTTGCTACCATGACGCCTATTTACCAGGTTTTCATCAATGGCACCTTTTCTTCTTTTTCAATTTTTTTGTACTTTTCTCTTTTTTTTCTTTTTTTTTTTTTGAATATTTCATTTTTATTTATTTTTTTCTATCTTTTGACTTTTTTTATATTTTTTCAATTTTCTATTTTTTTAATTATTATCAAGGCACCTATTTACCAGGTTTTTACCAAGATAATAGATACATCAAAGAACCTGTTTACCAGGTTTTCACTAAGATGATCATTTTTTTAGGACATTTTGCAATTTTTAGTATTTTTGCAATATACCATTTTTTTTTTGGATTTTTTCAAGACCAATAAGTATGTACATGAGCACACAGAGAATGTCAGCTGTAGAACTTCTTCAAATGAAGAGCGTTGATAGGTTCTTTGAGTTTCTCTCCTTAAGTGGTGGAATCTCTTGGAACACAGTCTTTTGCAGTAACGATCAGCTGAGAAGTTGTAGAATCAGAACCAGTAGTATCCAACTATCAAGAGATCCATAGTCAAGGAAAGATTACTTAAGTGAGACCCAAAAATATCCTCATGGACATATCTTAACTCTTTATCAGATTTCCCACACTCTAAACACTTAGGAAAAGTACATTCTAAATTTCTCTTAATCATGTCATTAGGGATGAGGAGATGTTGATATGCACTTTAGGAAAAAGCAAGATGGAGTGAAGAGGGTAAAGTATGAGAGGCAAGGGTGATGGAATGGAGGGAAGCATGAGAATTTTGGAAGCTTGAGTGACAACTTTAATTTTCCTTTTGGAATCCACATAGCTTTTGATTTTTGGATTTTTTTTTTAAATTTTATGTTGAGGTGTTTTTGATGATAATGCTTGTAAGATGGATTTCAAGATCCATTTTTTCTTTTGATTGTCTTCTTCTCTTTGAGGACCTTTTTGGTCTTTTGAACACCTTTGTTGGTTTTTTTTCTTTTCTTTGTAGTCACATGTCAATTAGATGGGACATGGTGACGTTGAGATATAAGTGGATTCTCATTATTTTTGTTTTTTATGTTGCACATCCAAGTTACTTCCAAAAGACTCAGGAATTGTGGATGAAAGAGGCTTATATGACTAGTTTAGGTGGAGAGGTGGAAATGAAAGTGGGCGAGCCACTTATCCTAGGGAGGAAGGGGGAAGAGAAGTCAACGGGATGGGCTCAAGTGAAAAGATATCAACATCATCCTCATCATTCATGAGTGAATCATATAGACCAAGAAAGTCATCTTCCATATAACATTGTCGATTGTGAGTTGTCTTAGAAGAGTCAAATAAGTTTGGAGGAATATTATGTGAGCCTAACTGAGATGACCTATTCCGAGAATTAGGCCCCCTTTTAGGTGGAAATAATACGTGAATAGGAACCATTTTAGTTCTAGATCTACCAAGTTTCCATGAATTTGTAATAGGATGGGGTCTTACATACCCATGATTTGCTGGAGCAGTAGAAGTATAGCTTGGAGTAGATGGCCTAGGAGCCATAGGAATGATCTCCACAGGAGGGTGGAAAGGATCATCATCAATTTCTTGATGTGGAGGATTAGAACTTCCTCCTCTTTTAGAGTTGGTAGGAGTAGCATCTTTGTGTACAACATCAACTAGTATTTTTGTAGTAGCATTTGATATGGAGTCCCATTCATATTCTTTTGAGTTCATTTCACTATGGTGACACTGTTTGATGTAATCAGCTGGAGATATAGTAGGCGGCAGATCTTTATTGCTATTATCTATCATAGGAAGTGTTTCTTCAATAGCCAGACCTTTCTCAATAGAAGAAGTAGTAGAGAAATCTATAATAGGTATACCTTGAGGTATACCCAAGATAAGGGAGACATCAACCAGTTTCCCACATTCAGTATGTGTGCCATTAGAGTCAGTAGTAGTAGAAGTATGTTCAGTAAAGTGCATAAAATCCTCTTGGTGAGGACCAAGATCATGTTCTTGAGCCACTTGAGAAGGTAGATAGGACTCACCTTGGTAATCTGAATCAAGATTTTGAATATTCAAGGATCTTTCATGTGTCATAGATGGGATCTTTGCTTCTTCATTATCTAAATCCTTGTATGATTGAAAGCTATAGCTAGGTTGATCAAGCTCATGGCCCTAATATCCAATACCAAATTTGTCTTTAGAGGGCCTCTCATAGGAGTGTGGAGATGGAGGAAGAGTTATTAGTGACAAGTTGGACTCCATCTAATATTCCCCCATGCCAATATCTTTGATCTGTAGGGTCTTTTCTATCTCTTTAAGTTTAGCATTATAAAATTCTATAAATTCCTTGTTGGTCAGAGCAATGCTATCACCAGATACTAGGAGCATATTGCAAGTGAGCAGGGGAGCATTATGGCTCAAGGAACGATCACCTTGTTTGGAGAAGTGCAAGTGATGAGGCGAGATTGAATGACCCACCATAGATTGAAACTAGTCAAGATCAAGATCTTTGGGGACATTTACCTCAGTGAGGGATTTATTGATAGATAGTTTTGGTCTGGATGTCAAAGGCTCAGGACCTTTGAGAACAATCTTCACACAAGATTGAGTGATAGCATTCGCACAAGCTGGAGACAGTGTGGGGTTACAAGAGGGAGGCGCAAGGCCTCACAAGACAAAGGGAACTTTGGGTTTACGAGCATCCTCACTCCCTAGAGCAATGATCATGTCACAATATTCAACATCAATAGGTTCAATCTCATTAGTGACAATGTCACTAGTATCGTATGTATAGTTGACCACATCGTTGGTACCTTTAGACTTGGATAATTCACTTTTCCCATGAGGAGGAAAGGAGTCTTTAAATTCCTGATGATTTGAATTCCTGTTATGGTTCTGCACCAAAGTCCTATAAACCACATTGAGAGGTTCTCCCAAGGAAGTGGAGTTAGGCTTGGGTTGAGGGATCCAAGGTTTGTTTCTAGCAAATCTGGAAGGTGGTTGAGTTTCCATCCGAGCCTTCTCAGTGGCTTTGATCATTTGTATGCTAGAGCTGAGATTAAAGATAGACTTTGAGGATTTTGGCATCACATTGTCAACAATCCCATCATTCATAACATCTATGTTTCTATTGAAAAACTTATCCTTATCCCTATTCAAGGGGGGAGGTCCTTGCTTGTTGTCTTTGTTCAAAGTCAATCCTCCCTTCTTGACCATAAATGCTTCTATCATCACAACTCACCTAATCATATTGTCAAAAGTGAGGGGACCTTGTAATTGTACTTGGTATCCAAAATTTGGGACAAGATTGTCGAAGAAGATATCGAGCTTTTCAGACTTGGGTAATTCATGCGGATACTTCATGCATAGTTGTCTCCATCTCTAGAGAAATGTTAGGAGAGGCTCCCCTTGTCACTGTTTCAAATTGCAAAGGTCCCAGATGTTGATCGGATGTTGAATATTGTGGGATTGATCATAACACTTGTCATTTCGAGACTGACCACGACCTTGGTCATTCTGAGATTGCTCATGGCTTTTGTTCAATTTACCTCCCCCTGGGAAGTGGAATCGATGTCCCATCTTGTTGGTAGTATTCTGAGAGATCATGAAAGTAAGATCGAAAGAGTCAATATGTTCGATTCTAGAAAGTAACCCTTTAGAGCCTTGTTGGCGTTGAAACAATGGGTTATAATATTCTTGAAATAATAAGTCAAACTATATTTGGAACAATGGATTATAATACTCTTGGAATGAGGAGGAATGTGAGGATCTCTCACAAAGTTTAGATTTCATAACATATTCGGGATGACCTATTTCTTGATTAGGAGATTCACTTCTATCTTGACTAGTATACTGAATGGGACAAGTTTTTCCACTTCGAGTCATGATAGTCATAGAAGAAGATGAAATGAGAGAGGACTCGGGATAAAGCTAGACTCAGTCTTTAAGAACAATGAAAAGGAGATAAAGGCTAGAACAACCAAGATGTGAGATGGACCTAGTACGAATTGTCAAAAGAGGTGGCTAGAATAGCCGAGACAAGACTATCACAACACGAGATACAAAAGGCATAAAGAGATAAGGTAAACCAATGAGAGATGACACGATTCAAAGAAAAGATGGATCAATTCCTAACTTAAAACAACCAATTTTTGACAATAAATGATAGGAAAGAAGAAAAATAGACCTCAGACAAAAGGCAGATCAGATAAAAAGTCAAACAATCAATGGCAAGAAGGTCTCTATTTTTGCAAACTGGGCTAAAATCTCATGCAAGAGAGTACCAGGCTATGTGAGAGAACACCAGTCTTCACACAAGAGACAAATTCACATGCGAGGAAGTGCTCTGAAGTGTGAAACTTTGCATGGGAAAAGTGCAAAATCTGACAATTTGACAAATTTTTCAAAGTTAAAGTTGAATTTTGAGATACAGCCTGAATTGATGTCTGACAAAAAATCTAGTTTCCTAATAGGTTTAAAGAACATTTTAATCAAAAATCTCATTTTAGGATTTCAAGCATTTGTTTAAAGACACAAAGGTTCAAATCAAGCAGTTGTGATACAAGAAGCAGTCGTTAACAAACCTATCAAGGACAAAGCAACTTGATAGCATCAAGGAAGTCTTTGTTTGATAATGATTGGACACTGTTTAAGACTCGATAACAAACACATAGCTTAGTCCTACAAAATAAAATGGTGAGGAGCCAAAACCTTTGCCCCATTTCTTATGCACATACGTGCACCTCACACAGTCGTGTCACCCCTAGAGGGTGCCCATGTTTTTGGTGTTTCCAAGGACTAAATGGTGTATGTTCAAAGGTTACCCTTGTAGCAGGGGCTAGTGTCACAACCACCTTCAAGCATCTAGGTGCATGCCTATGATGGGAATCTATGGGAGAGATTCTTCCCCCTCCCTCTGCAAAGATTATGACTCCTTTCAGAGGTGAACTGGGTAGGCCACTAGCTAAGGAAAGTTTTTAATAGACTTCCATTCATGCTAACCTTTGGTGGCCCCAATACAGGGTTGAGGTCTCGCAGCCACACTAACACCTGAAAGACATACACCCCCGCAAGCAGGGCTAGGAGTGGCGCCGCTCAGTATAACAGATGGAGCCTTCTCAAGATGATAGTCAAAGTCTTGAGAAGGAAGCTAACATGGTTTTGGAGTCTTTAGACTCAAAAAAATGTTCTTTATTAAAGTGAAGCGGAATCACTAGTGATAGGTGCGTACTCACTTGGGTTGTTCCGAGAGGTTCAACTTTCGGTAGGCCCTCTAAAGGTGACACTGGACTTGGTTTAGATTTAGGGGTTGGATTTTCTAGTTCTCCCAAAGGGAGAAGAGCATACTTCTCTATCCTGTTTCCTCACCCAAACACATCAAGAAGATTCATCACTGAGTTAGCTTCACTCCACCACAACTACAAGCTTTTGGGTTTTTATTTCTCTCAGAAAGAGAAGAGCATAGTCCCTTGGCTAATATAAGTGTAAAGATTCACTACCTTTCTCCACTTCCCCAAGAAGTTGTCATATTAGTAAGATCATTAGGATTTCAAGTTCATTCATGGTCATCACCTCCATGTAATGAAGAGCCAAATTCCCTACTCACTATCAAAATCCTCAAGAAATTTTAACGGAGCCCTATTTAGACTATGTGAATGAAAGCAAGAAACAAACACAATGTTTTAGCAATTCTTCGACTATCATCTTGCAATCAAACCATTATCATGTTTTATGTTCTTGGTGCTTTGACATGCATTCTTTTAAGAAAATATTTCAAGAAATGAGAGCACCTACAAGCACAACTTGTTATCTCCACAATGGTTAGCACATCAAAAATTAAATAATCTGCAAGTAAAATAGCTGATCAAATGGAAAAATTTGAAAATGAAACCAACATGGTTGGATCAAGCTCAGAAAGATATTTCCAATGATATATCACACTTAAATTTTTGATACTGTATGTGAAAATTTCTCAAAATGGGTGCCAGTTTTCCAGAGTAGGAAAACTAAAAAAAGCAAGCAAAACTGACAAATTTGGAATCCTGGTCTCTATCTATCACAAAATTTTGCATGAGATAGTACTGGCCACGCAAGAAAGTACTCAACCACACATGAGAAAGCACAATCCCACATGAGAACATACGAAGGCTCGCGTGATAAAGTGCTACAGTGAGCGAAATCTCACATGGGACGTTCTGGATTCTCGCACGAAGATCCGTACATAGACAATACGGACGCAGGACAAAGCTTGAATTTCTTGTCAAAAAAGATGAGAATGAGGCTAGAAATCAGATTTTCTACCCCACGGTGGGTGCCAAAATGTGTGTGTTTGAATGTGGACCTCTAAATCAAGCACAAATGCAACATAGTCATTACTCACATGATTGTATTACAAGAGAGAGTATGAATGATTCAATCTGAAATTCATTGTGAAGTGACTTGTTGCCTCCTATTTAGACAGGGTGTTTAATTACTCTCATATTGGAGAGCCAACAACCATAAGACCGGTTCTACAATGGAGGATTTTCAAAAGCTAAGATGAAAAATCAATGAATCTAATCTAGAAATGAGTGCAATTAATCGAGAAATGTAGAAATGCAATTATACCAAAAGCTTGAAATAAAGATGAAATGCAATTTTAATCTAAGGACATTGAAATAAATATGATATTAATCTAAGAATAATTAAGCAAATTCTAATCTAATATGAGATGCAATATTAAACTAAAATGAGATATTAAGCTAATTAATGCAATAAAGCTTTGAAAACAATGTAATAATCGAGACTAAAATTTACTATAGTATAGATGCTCTCAAAAATTCCTCCTTTGAATGAAGAGAATAGGTCCATTAAATAGAAAAGCCTGAGAAGAGAATGAAGGGGTTCTTGATTCAAAACTCCTGACCCTTCATTTCCATTTGAGACAAAAATGCAAGAATTACTTAGTAAAAAGAATGGAAAATGCCACATAGGTGGCCTTTCGAATATCTTGAATTATTAATTCAAAAAGGTGTGTCCATTCGAATATCAAGAAATTATTAATTCCTTTTTATGGGTAATTAGCCAAATGGGGTGGATTTAATTTAATTCTAAGCACTTAAGACTTTAGGATTAAATTAAATTATCATAGGGGTAATTTAGCTAATTAAAGTCAAGGACTTTAGGAATTAATTTTGATATTTAATTAATGCAATTTATGGTCTTTGTAATTGACATCAAGTCAAATTAAGTCAAGTACGAGAGAGAAAATTGCCTAGGAAACTAGGACTTTGGAGATGTTAAATTGAAGATAAATGCACCAAAAAAAGATTGAATTTATTAGGTGCCAATTTTAGGGTATTACAAGACGTGAAATTGACAAATTTGATTATATTACCACTGGTTCTATTTCAAATTCTAGAAAAAATGGATATTTGACATATGTTGATAAATTTCAGTCAACACCATTTTAAAATAACACATCAGTTTATTTTTACACATTGAGAATATCATCAATAGGAATTGAACTGAAATTGACATAGGTCATAGGAAATAAATGCCCTAGCAATTTGTTGTCTTCTCCATTTTGAGTTTCTTATTACAATTAGGAGAAGTATATTACTCTCGAAATGGTTTTGGATAGTAACATTTGTACATCCTCTTCAAAAATATTTCTTCCCTCATCTTGTTGCCTATTGATATCGACAATGTGAATCTAGGCATTTCTACCATGTAATGGGATAAAAATGGTTTCCTAATTGATATGTGTCTAAATAATACATGTACAAGAACCTTTTTCTTTGATATTTCTCACTAACACTTTACAAAAAAAAATGTTTACAAAAATTGGCATGTACTTGCATGAGGACACTATATATATTATAGAAATCCTGCACAGAAGTAGCTAGCAAGCCGCTCAAAAAGTAGTAACTGATAGCAAGTGGGATAATGCAGATGCTTTAATAAACCACTATCTTCTTTACTCAAGCAACATCTAGTTCATATGCTCGACTGGGGCATGTTTGGGAATAGACAGTCTCCATTTAAACTCAAGTCTCTGGAAGCAGTTATATTTGTCAGTGGAGGAGATACACCCATTGGATCTGCAATAACTTTATGCGCACTGTAATTTCCATTTCTCTTCAATTGGGATACTCTTAAAAAAATTTCAACTACCCTTTTACCAATTTGGGAAATCAATGGGTCTATTTGTGGACCTCCAAGGAGTTGGTCACCTAAACGAGAACCTTGAGATGAATCAGGAACTTCTCTATGAAAGAGATCAGTACGTTGAGAAGCTCTCCACTTGTCAACTAAATTAAAACATTGGACCATAGATGGCTGTCCTTTGTTGTAAAATGAGGAGTGAGACTGCCTTACCAAAGGTGGCAATGAACTTACATTTGAGGGATAATGCCCAGCATGAGTAACCCGATTCCCCAAGTCCCGTAAATGCAAGGCCATTGACGAATAGGCATTTCTAATAGAAATATTTGTGGTGCTAGAATGAAGTGCATGACCAAATTCTTTTCCTACTAATGAACCAATTTGAGGCTTCATTTCACATTGCTCTGTGGATAATTCCACAACACTTGTTACTTCTCTATCTGAATTTTTTGTGTCAGTCTACATGTGCACTAAAGAGCTTCTATCACTACTTGAGCTACAAGCAGATGGTGAGTAATCATCATCATCATCTGACATAGGCTCACACACATATCTTACTTCTTTCCTTTGCCACTTTCCCCTTCCTATCTCTTCCTCCTTATCTATAACTTCTATAATGGGTCCAAGAAACTCTTCCCACTCTTTCCCATTAATATGCAAATATTTTTGTCCATAACAATAATTTTTGCATTTATTATGATATTGATCTGATTTGATGCACCTTCGCTATTTGATCCATAGTTCACTTTCATTTTACTTTCTTTTCTCATTTTGCAAGTTATAGGCTAGGATTTGACAGTGGGTATGACCTTGGTACTATCGGCGTTAATGATAAATTTTACCTTTTAGCTATTTTTTTTTGTCATTTTTCTTGTATGATGCTTTTGTATACAAATTATGGATATTCTCTTAGAAACTTTTCATTTTTTCCAGGAGGATGCCTTTGTATACAAATTTTGGAGAATCTATGTTAAAGAGTAGGTAAGGATGGCTAAGCTGAGTACAGTAGAGAGGGAGAGGACTAAATTGAGAGAGTAGAGGTAGAGAGTGATAACAAAAAAAATATTTTAGGGCTTATAGAAATATGGAAATAATAATCTTCCTCCAAGAGAAGACATTAATGAAGTTCATTGTGCCTTAATAGAGGAAGCTGGCTGGACTATTGAAGCTGACGGTACTACATAAAAAAATGTAGTATGTATTTTTGTCCTAAATTTTATTTTTCATTACTTTTAGGTCTTTAAAGGTGGTCGGCTAAATCTTTGTATTAAATTTCAAGGAATGCATGAAAATAATATGATTCCAAGCACAAGCTTGAGTCCCTACAGGGGCATAGTTGTGCCTTTTACAGGCATCGTAAACCCTAGCTATGCAGAAATGGAGGCTTTGAAGAATAGTTCACACTTGGAATGCTCAAGTGTGTCCTAAGTGGTCCTACAACCCCTTCGAACACACTTGAGCATTCAAATGTGTCAAAAGGGGTCATGGGAACTTCCTAGGGGTCCTAGTACGCCTTATCACATGTTAGGATGCCTAGGAAGTCCCCATGACCCCTTTCAACACATTAAAACCCTCAAGTGTGTCCTAAGGGGTCCTACGACCCCTTTGGACACACTTGATCATTCAAATGTATCAAAAGGGGTCATGGGGACTTCCTAGGGGTCCTAGTATGCCTTATCACATGTTAGGACCCCTAGGAAGTCCCCATGACCCCTTTCAAGACATTGGAAGCCTCAAGTGTGTCCCAAGGGGTCCTATGACCCATTTTGACACACTTGAGCATTCAAATGTGTCACAAGGGGTCATGGGGACTTCCTAGGGGTCCTTGTATGCCTTATCATGTGTTCAGACCCCTAGGAAGTCCCCATAACCTCTTTTGACACATTGGAATGCTCAATTTTGTCCTAAGGGGTCCTACGACCCCTTTAGAAAGACTTGAGTGTTCAAATGTGTCAAAAGGGGTCATGAGGACTTCCTAGGGCTCCTAGTATGCCTTATCACACCTTAGGACCCCTAGGAAGTCCCCATGACCCCTATGGACATATTGGAATGCTCAATTGTGTCCCAAAGCATCCTACAACCCCTTCTGACACACTTGAGCATTAAAATGTGTCAAAAGGGGTCATGGAGATTTCCTAGGGGTCCTTGTATGCCTTATCACATGTTAGGACCCCTAGGAAGTCCAATGACCCCTATGGACACATTGGAACCCTCAAGTGTGTCCCAAGGGGTCGTACAACCCCTTAAGACACACTTGAGCATTCAAATGTGTCAGAAGGGGTCCTGGGACTTCCTAGGGGTCCTAGTACACCTTATCATGCATTAAGACCCATAGGAAGCTCCATGACCCCTTTTGACATATTGGAACTCTCAAATGTGTCTTAAGGGGTCCTATGACCCCTTCGAACACACTTGAGCATTCAAATGTCTCAAAAGGGGTCACGTGGACTTCCTAGGGGTCCTACTATGCCTTATCATGTGTTAGGACCCCTACAATGTCCCCATGACCCCTTTCAACACATTGGAACCATTAAGTGTGTCCTAAGGGTTTCCACGACCCATTCAAAAACACTTGAGCATTCAAATGTGTCAAAAGGGGTCATGGGGACTTCCTAGGGGTCCTAGTATGCCTTATCACATGTTAGGACCCCTAGAAAGTCCCCATTGCCCCTTTGGAAATATTTGAATGCTCAAGTGTGTCCTAAGGGGTCCTACAACCCCTACAGACACAATTGAGCATTCAAATGTGCCAAAAGGGGTCATGATGACTTCCTAGGGGTCCTAGTACACCTTATCATGTGTTAGGACCCCTAGGAAATCCCCATGACCCCTATGGACACATTACAATGTTCAAGTGTGTCCCAAGAGGTCCTACGACACCTTTAGACACACTTGAGCATTCAAATGTGCTAAAAGGGGTCATGGGGACTTCCTATGGATCCTAGTGTGCCTTATCATGCATTAGGACCCCTAAGAAGTCCCATGGCCCCTTTTTAAACATTGGAATCCTCAAGTGTGTCCTGAGGCATCCTACAAACCTATCAGACACACATGAGCACTCAAATGTGTCAAATGGGGTCATGGGGACTTCCTAGGGGTCCTAGTATGCCTTATCACACATTAGGACCCCTAGGAAGTCCCCATGACCCCTTTCAACACATTAGACCCCTCAAGTGTGTCCTAAGGTGTCCTACAACCCCTTCAGACACAATTGAGCATTCAAATGTGTCAAAAGGGGTCATGGGGACTTCCTAGGGATCCTAGTACACCTTATCATGCATTAGGACCCCTAAGAAGTCCCCATGACCCCTTTCTACACATTGGAATGCTCAAATGTGTCCTAAGGGGTCCTACAACCTCTTCAAACACACTTGAGCATTGAAATGTGTCAAAAGGGGTCATGAGGACTTCCTAGGGGTCCTAGTATGCCTTATCATGTGTTAGGACCCCTAGGAAGTCCCCATGACCCCTATGGACACATTAGAATGCTCAAGTGTGTTCCAAGGGGTCCTAGAGCCACTTCAGACACACTTGAGCATTCAAATGTGTTGAAATTGGTCATGGGGACTTTGTAGGGTTCCTAGTATTCCTTATTACACGTTAGGACCCCTAGAAAGTCCCCATGACCCCTTTTGACACATTGGAATCCTCTATTGGTGTCCCAAGGGGTCCTACGACCCCATCAGACACACTTGAGCATTCAAATGTGTCAAAAGTGGTTTTGGGGACTTCCTAGGGGTCTTAGTATGCCTTATCATGTGTTAGGACCCCTAGGAAGTCCCCATAACCCCTTTTGACACATTGGAACCCTCAAGTGTGTCCTAAGGGGTGCTATGACCCCTTTAGACATACTTGATCATTTGAATGTGTCAAAAGGGGTCATGGGGACTTCCTAGGGGTCCTTGTACACCTTATCACATGTTAGGACCCCTAGGAAGTCTGCATGACCCCTCTGGACACATTCAAATGCTCAAGTGTGTCCTAAGGGGTACTATGACATCTTCAGACACCCTTGAGCATTCAAATGTGTCAAAAGGGGTCATGAGAACTTCCTAGGGGTCCTAGTACACCTTATTAGACATTAGGATGCCTAGGAAGTCCTCATGACCCTTATGGACACATTGGAATGCTCAAGTGTGTCCCAAGGGGTCCTAGGACACCTTCAGACACACTTGAGCATTCAAATGTGTCAAAAAAGGTCATGGGAATGTCCTAGGGGTCCTAGTACACCTTATCATTCATTAGGACCCCTAGAAAGTCCCCATGACCCCTTTCAACATTTGAAACCCTCAAGTGTGTCCTAAGGGTTCCTATGACCCCTTCAGACACACTTTAGTGTTCAAATGTGTCAAAAGGGGTCAGGGGGACTTCCTAGGGGTCCTAGTATGCCTTATCATGTGTTAGGACCCCTAGGAAGTCCGCATGACCCCTTTCAAGACATTGGAACCCTCAGGTGTGTCCTAAGGGGTTCTACGACCCCTTAGAACATGCTTGAGTGTTCAAATATTTCAAAAGAGGTCATGGGGACAATGTACCTTAAATGTTCTTACATCAATTTTTATGCCACTCTTAGTTTCTAGAACAGATGATGACATCTACTTATTCAACATAGTCAGACCGCGGGTATTTTTTTGAATACATTATATATATATATATATATATATATATATATATATATATATATATATATATATATATATATATATATATATATATATATATATATATATATATATATATATATATATATATATATATATATATATATATATATATATATATATATATATATATATATATATATATATATATATATATATATATATATATATATATATATATATTCCTCTTTTTATTTATAAAAGTTTAATTTTTTCATTTACTCCCACCATTTTTTCATGTACCCGATAAAATCGGGTACTTAATTATTGCTTGGTATAACTTTGACCAAAATATTTTGTGTCCCCATAGACCAGAGAAGCATGGGAGTTCAAACTTTTTTCAGGGGTTGCAGGAAAAAGAAAGTGATTTGGGGCCCATTTTCTATTTTTTGTCAACTTGTGGTCTCACCATGGGAAGCGATAGTCATCAAAAAGCTAAATGCAAGAGGAAGGTGACAGATGAAGAAATTGAAGCATATAGGGAAAAAGATAGGGAAAATCACTAAAGAAGGAGAGAAGGTATGTTAAACATTAATCAAGGTGACCCTATAAATGTAGTTACATGTGAAGAGGATGCTAAATTTGAAAATAACATGAAAATTAATTTTGTGAATAAAAATGTATGGAGTGAATAATTAGGGAGGTCGTCTACCCTCAGATTCTGGAGGAAAATGAAGTAAAAGTCCACAAGGAAGAGTTTATAGACCCAACACTGGTTGTACTAGGTGATAAAGCTAGGGAAATGGACATGGATTTCCTCAACAACACCAAGAATAGCATGTTGGACTAGTTTAGATCTTTCAAATGGCTCTACCATGAGATTGAGGACCTCAAAGAAAAAATTCAGGGCAAGGACAACAAGGAAAACACCACTTAGAAAAAGCTAAACCTAGAAACTACCTGGTTCAGCACCTGGAATCGAAAATGACAAGCCTTGAAAACACCCTTAAGGGTGTTGCTAAGCAAAATTTTAATATCCTCAAAACTTCCAATGAGAACCTAAAGTTGTTAATCAAAAAGATAGAAGAAAAAATGGATACCACGACTGATCAGAGGACTAGGGAGGATGAGAAGGAGCTCACTGAAGGACTAGGAAAAAGAACTGGGGCAAGAATTAGGAAAAACAAGGAGAAAATTGATCCCCAAGGATCCCAAGTTTAGAACATGAAAGACACTATTCAATTGATGGAGGCCCTCGAAATCAATGCAGCTGTCATGCTCAGGAGCTTGGCATAACATGTTATGGTGCCCTTCTTCTTGGCCTTCTTTTGACTTTCTTAGTTTTTTCTTGTTCGGCCATGTTGTGGCCTATTCCTTGCTACACTAAATTGTATTACTCTGCTTGGTTTTTGTGCTTTTCTTTTGATCATACACTGTTGTGGGTTTTAGGGTCCCTGTAAAACCTATTTTACTTAATCAAAAACAATGTATGAAGTGAAGATGAAAATGTACAGATGGAGAATGAAAATGTAGACTTGGAGAATGAAAACGTAGATTTGGGGAATGACAATGAATGGAATGAAGATGAAAATGTACAGATGGAGATTGAAAATGTAGACTTGGGGAATGAAAATGTTGCACAAGAACCACATGAACATTACACATCTCCAAATTATATGCGAAATGAAGTCCTTTGCAATAAAGATAATCAATCTTCAAATTGGGGGCTTTCAAGAACACCTAAATGGTTAATTGAAATTGAGGAGAAAATTATGAATAATTGGCAAGGAATGAGGTCACATAGAACTATTAGGTTGTGGACTTAAATACTTTATGATCAATTTTTTGAAAACAAGACATTGGTTGAGCAATGTCAATTTTTTGTGCGTTTGTTAAAGATGCAAAAGATGAGACTTGTGCTTGTGAAATTGAAGATTTGTGTGAACAAAAAAATGGAGAGAAATGCCATTGTTGTGAAGAATATTTTCAATGCTCTTAATAGCATTGGGAAGACTAGTAGAGAAAAAGACAAGAGAGTTGCTCAGAGGGTTATTACAACCTCCTTAGTAAGTCATCAGTTGAGAAAGGCTCATTTGATGAGACAAACTTGTGTTGAATTCAATATAGATCATAAAACTTTGGGTAGAGCACTTGCAAGAAGAGAAAGAATTGATGATCCACTTCAACTTGATACATGGCTTATGTTGGGAGACTTCCACATTTTCATAAGAAGCTAACAGATGTTGTCAAGGATGAAATTCAACAATTTTGGGATGCTAACTCAAGAGTGTCACCAAATGTGAAGGATGTCTTGATGTTGAGAGTTTCCAATTGAGACCACACTCCATATCCTAAACATTATGTGGAGGTAAGTCAAACAATGTTGTATAAATTTTTTTGTGAGACACATCCAACATTGAAAATATCACAATGGTCTTTTGAATCTGTGAAGCCATTTTGTTGTGTACCCCTTAAGATTTGAAATACATGTTGTTGCAAATATCATGTTGATTTTTCAATGCATCATGAATTATTATGGTCCATTCATTCTAATTTTCATACTAATGAAATGCTAGAGGATTGTGGTGCAAGTAATCTTCCCAAATCATCAAGAGACTTGCTAGATCAATTTTTATGTCAAAGAGATGATGGTTGTTTATTTTATAAAAAAGATTGCTTAAATGCCAAGTTCTCAAAATGTGGTGGCTTGTCCAAGTTTAGGACATGTTTTCATGAGGTTTTGGAACACAATTTTGGAAAGACACTCATCCAAAAAAAGGTATATGAAATAGTGAAATATACATTGAAGAGTGCAGGTGAAGGCTCTAGATGTGAGTTAGTTGCAAAAGAATATAATGTTGCTAATTTTATCTTAGATTTTAAGACAAATATTTTTTACAAGTATGCAAGGTATAGTCATAGGTCTCAATGGTTGGATCAACAATTTAGTACATGTAAGGACACTTTCCTCATTGTAACTATTATATCCATTGTAGACATTGTGGATAACTATACATTGCAGCCCCAAAATGAGACTCAAGCTCAATATTACAATTCCATTTAGGTTGCTATTTCTATACACATCACATATAGACATTCCCCTGATAGAAAAAAATATGAGCAAAAGATAATTAGAGAGTACCATTTTTATATGAGAAATGATAGGTCTCACTCTCATGAGTTTGTTCAACATTGTTTCTAGAACTATTTTGACTTCTTGCAGGAAAATGGTATTGCTATGGATAGGCATCTCATTTGGTCAGATAATTACACCGGTCAATTTAAGAATGCTAGAATGTTTTATATGTTGTGTAGAATGCATGTGGAGGGAGGTGTACCTCATATTTGGAGTTTTTTTGAGTCAAGGCATGGGAAGGAGAGTGTGATGGAGTAGGTGTGTGTGTGAAGAGATATCTAGTTAAGGAGCAATTGAGGATTTCAAGTGTTGTACTTCTTGATGCTGATTCTATTGTTGATTGGTGTACTTTAGCATTGTCACAGGGGGGACTCTTGATTCTACAGTGTGTAGATTCTTTTGGCTGGTTGAGGAGGGAACTATAGGAGATAGATTGGATTGTCAAATAGTGAAAGACTCTTAAAAAATGCATTCATTCCAAATCTCCAATAGTAGTACATGGACCATTTGGACACGAGAGTTGGCTTGTTTTTGCCCCATATATTTTTAGTATGATTGGGATCATTGTGAGTCAAGTGAGTGGGTGGATACATGGGTTCCACAATATCTAACTCCTTTATCTTTGACACTCTCTATAAGAAATGATGACATGGACACTTCAGTTGAGTATGACCATCTTTCAGATCTTCTGCAACTAGGAGATTCAGATCTTCTGCAACTAGGAGATTTTTTTGCATTGGTTGCACCGTAGGGGAATGATGAGAGGTCAGATTATTGTTTAGCATGTTTTGTATGAGGTAAATAGAAGCTTGTACAACCGATGACAGATGGTGATGGGTTCACATATCTTACTAGTTCTATTGTTGTTGCGGGAACATGGCTATGAACATACATGATTAAAAAGAATGGAATTCCCACATTTGTAGCAACAAATGTCAAGTTGTCAAAGCATCAAGGAAGACCAAAGACAAAAGAAATTTGGATTATTAGTAGAAATAATCATAAAGCACTATTGGAGATCCTGAAGCAAAGAGATGACCCTTCAAGAACAGTTGACTAGGTAATAAGTTAACTTAGTGCATTGTTTTCTATGTTTGTTAAGCTTAATTTCAATACATTAATTTCACCTTTCTTAGATTGTATTTTGAGTCAATAAACATGGTTTTGTATGTGGATTGTAACTTGTGTAGGATAACCTATGAAGACACCTATGATCACCATGGATCCAATTAGAGATAGAAGGACAAAAGGATCCTTAATGGTTAATTGAGATATTTTGAAGCCTATAATGGCAACTTGTAACAATCAATTTGATTTAAAAGTTAAATGTCCTAGAAGTCTTGATAAGGACTTATGACCAAAATCATGTATGGTGGCCAATAGTGCCAACAAGGGATCTTACATGTCCATTTGCATGGTTTGAATTCTTACATGTTTGATTGTTGTTTCTAATGCTTTAAGGATATTATTTTTTATCATTTCAAACAATCTATAGAAGTTAAAACTCAAACATAATAACTTCCATGAATAGGGTATTCTAGAGTAAAGAAAAATAAATGTCCTAATATTCAGTATTTGTTATTGGTTTTGGGAGGGATGGCAAAATATTAAAAATAATTGAATTTTAGTAGAGTGTTGACTAGCTTAATCATGATTAGTTTCATAGTTCAAATTTCAAACATACCACTAACAATCATTGCAACGGAACTGGGTCAATAAAAGAAGTGTGCATGCTTTCCCTTTGGGTCTTCTCTTGTTTCAGAATGAAACCCTAATTGTTTCCACTATAGACAAGGACATGTTCCCAAGGACTACTTAATCTGTAAAACACAACTGCTTGCAGGCTGCCAAGTGTACCATAATGTATTGTGTGTTTTAAGGTCTGCAAGTGACATTCTTTCTGAGTTTGCACAGGAGAGATAAAGGGTTAAAATTTTTGTTATTGAAAATGGTGTGGACTATAAGTTGATGGTTCACTTTCATGACATTGTAAACACCAGTGACAACCCCGTTCCACCACAAAGTCACTGGAATGCTTGCAATGACACTCGACCCAAGTGACCCCAAGGTGCACTAGGCATGATTAGGTAGCGATCTTCTGAGGCTTTTATCTCAGACCTTGTGAGAGGTATTGGAAAAACATTTAGGGGCTATAGGATCATGATTCTAATTTCTACAATAACCTCTCTCAGTTTTGGGTGATTTGACTTTGTTTGCATTTGGCAAGGCGATCTCAGTCGATGCCAAAACTTGCTAAGAGTCTAAGTTGGTAAGTAGCCATACTCATTCAAACCATCTATCCTAGCATTGAACCATATACTCCATCAGCTATGATTGGCTGGGTAAATGCCAGTGACAACCCCATTCTACCCACAGAGTCACGGGAATGCTCGCCACCATGCTCGACCAAGTGAACCCAAGGTGCACTAAGCATGATTGGGAAGTGATATTTCAAGGCTCGTATCTCAGACCCTCATGAGAGGTATTGACAAATTTTTAGGGCTACAAAATCATGTTTCTGAGGTTTGCAATAACCTCTCTGGGTTTTGGGCGATTCAACTTCATTTGCATTTGGCAAGGCGATCTCAGTTGATGCCAAAACATGCAGTGAGGGTTAGTTAAAAGTAGCTTAGTAGCGTATCTTTCAAACCTTCCATCCTAGCATCGAACCATCTACTCCATCAGCTCTATTTGGCCAGGTAAATTCCATGACAACCTCGTTCCTCCCACAGAGTCATTGGAAGATCGCCACCACGCTCGACCTAAGTGACCCCAAGGATCACTGAGCATATTAGGCAACAATCTTTCAAGGCTCATATCTCAGACCTCATGAGAGGTATCGACAAACCATTAGGGGATATAGGATTTTTCTTCTAAGGTCTACAATAATCTCTCTCAGTCTTGGGTGATTTGACTTCATTTGCATTTGGCAATGTGATCTCAATCAATGCCAAAACTTACAGTGAGGGTCAGTTGAAAGTAACTCATCAGCATATCTTTCAAACCGTCTATCCTGGCATCAAGCCATCTACTCCATTGGCTTTGGTTGGTTAGGTAAATGTGAGTGACAACCCTATTCCACCCCAGAGTCACTGGAACGCTTACCACCACGCTCGACCCAAGTGACCCCAAGTTGCACTAAGCACAATTTGGCAGCAATCTTTCAAGGATCATATCTTGGACCTAGAGAGGTATCAACAAACTATTAAGGGGCATAGGATCATTTTTCTATGGTCTACAATAACCTCTCTTGATTTTGGTCGATTCAACTTTGTTTACATTTGGCAAGGCAATCTCAGTCAATGCCAAAACTTGTAGTGAGGGTCAGTTGAAAGTAGGTAAGTAGTGTATCTTTCAAACCATCCATCCTGGCATCGAATGATCTACTCCATCAGCTCTAGTTGGCTAGATAAATGCTAGTGAAAACCCTGCTCTTCCCATAGAGTCATTGGAATGCTCGCGACCATGCTAGACCCATGTGACCCCAAGGTGCACTAAGCATGATTGGGTAGTGATCTTCTGATCCTGTATCTCAGACATCATGAGAGGTATCAACAAACTATCAATGGACACAGGATCATATTTCTAGGGTCTATAATAACCTCCCTTAGTTTTGGGTGATTCAACTTCTTTTGCATTTGGCAAGGTGATCTCAGTCGATGCCAAAACTTACAGTGAGGGCTAGTTGAAAGTAGCTCAGTAGTGTATCTTTCAAACCATTTGCTCCATCAGCTCTGGTTGGCCAATTAAATTCCAGTGACAACCCCATTCCACCCACGGAGTCATTGGAACACTTGCAACCACACTCGACCCAAGTGACCCCAAGGTGCACTAAGCATGCTTAGGCAGTGATCTTCCAAGGCTTGTATCTTAGACCTCATGAGAGGTATTGATAGGTTGTCAAGGGCTACAAGGTCATGATTCTAATGTCTACAATAACCTCTCTCAGTTTTGGGTGATTCGACTTCATTTGCATTTGGAAAGGTGATCTCAGTCGATGCCAAAACTTGTAGTAAGGGTCAGTTTAAAGTAGCTCATCAGTGTATCTTTTAAACCGTCCATCCTAGCATCAAACCATCTTCTCCATCAGCTCTATTTGGCTAGGTAAATGCCATTAACAACCCTATTTGACCCACAGAGTCACTGGAACGCTCATGACTATGCTTGACCAAGTGACCCCAAGGTGCACTAAGCACAATTAGGTAGCAATCTTCCAAGGATCGTATCTTAGACCTCATGAGAGGTATCAAAAAACCATTAGGGGATACAACATCATGATTATAAGGTCTAAAATAACCTCTCTCTATTTGGGTGATTCGATTTCATTTGCATTTGGCAAGGCGATCACAGTCGATGCCAAAACTTGCAGTGAGGGCTAGTTGAAAGTAGCTCAGCAATGTATCTTTCAAACCATCTATCCTGGCATCAAATCATCTACTCATTAGCTCGGGTTGGGTGGGTAAATGCCAATGACAACCCCGTACCACCCATGGAGTCAATGGAACACTCGTGACCATGCTCAACCCAAGTGACCTAACAACACAAGTGCTACATTTCTTTGTGGATTTAGTAAACCCCAATATGATGAGTTATATACATTGTGAGTATATACATAGTATTGAAACAATGTACTACTAAGTGCTCAAGTGTGATTACAAGATAGATTAAGGGCCATGGGATCTGTGATGTAGTAGTGGGTATATAGAGTATAATATCAGCACTTGTCTTTGTAATGTAAATTCAACAAGATATAATTTAAATTATAAGATAATCATAGTCAAGATATAACTTCACCATTCAATTCCATAAACATGAATATAAATATGTATACAAAAGATGACACAAATATACCATAAAAATGAACATGTTCTATATATAGAAAGTATCAAATGTATCAAAATATCTCCATATACAAATATGGCACATGCCATTTTAAAATGTCTACAAAATCAATGTTTCAAGGTGTAAAATGTGGCATATACTGCCATCTCAAAATGTGCCATATATGCCATCTCAAAATGTGCCAAGTGGCATTCTCTAATGACCACAAAACTAAAACTACATCCCTATGTCCTAGGGGGATCATCAAAATGTCTCCTCTTTGAAGAAGTGTTTGGCTTTGATTGATCCTGCATCAAAAATGAGTTACAAACCCAAGTTAGATTGCTTAATTTATATGATTTGTACACACACACACACACACATAATTCATAATTCAAACACTAATTTAATTAAAATTATAACTAAATACAAACATTCGTACCTAGCCTCTCGGTCGCCTACCATGATCAGGTGTCCTAACATAAGTCTTTGGTAGTGAAGGGATAATGCCACCATAGCCAACTCCA
>BSBK01011522.1:125000-128290 GCA_027943335.1 Chamaecyparis obtusa | reverse complement strand
AATTCCAAAAGTTGGTAAAGAAGAAGTAGAGGATGTACCTGTAGAGGTTGCAGATTTGTTGAATGAGTTTCAACATATTGTATCTGATAATGTACCTGATGGATTACCACCGGTAAGGAAGATCAGTCATCAGATGGATTTGATTCCAGGAGCTAGTTTGCCAAACAAGGCAGCACACAGAATGACACCAGTAGAAAGTGAAGAGTTGAATAGGTAAGTACATGAGTTGTTACAGAAGGGGTTGATTCGAGAGAGTCTGAGTCCCTGTGCTGTACCAGTGGTATTAGCACCAAAGAAGAATGGAGAGTGGAGGATGTGTACAGATTCTAGAGCAATAAACAAGATCACAATCAAGTGTAGGTTTCCATTGCCATGAATGGACGATATTATGGACTGTTTGAGTGGGGCTGTGTATTTCTCAAAAATAGATCTGAAGAGTGGATATCACCAGATTTGGATCAGAGAAGGAGATGAATGGAAGACTGCCTTCAAAATAAAGGAAGGACTATATGAGTGGTTAGTCATGCCTTTTGGACTAACCAATGCACCGAGCACTTTCATCCGGCTTATGAACGAGGTTCTGAAAGAATTTTTTGGGTAAGTTTGTCATTGTTTACCTAGATGATATTTTGATTTTTAGTAAGACATTGGAGGAACATATGATGCATATTCGTATAGTGTTTAAGAAGTTGAGAAATGAGAAATTGTTGATTAATTTGAAGAAGTGTAGTTTTGTGAAGAAAGAGTTAGTGTATTTGGGATTTGTAGTTTCAGCAGAAGGTCTAAAAATGGACCTAGAGAAGGTACAGGCTATCATTGAATGGCCTACTCCGAGGAGTGCTACTGAGGTAAGATCTTTTCATGGTCTAGCTAGTTTTTACAGAAAGTTTATCAAAAAATTTAGCAGTACTTGTGGTCCCTTGACTGAGACAGTGAGAGGGGATAGAAAAGAGTTTAAGTGGACTAAAGGAGTAGAAAAGAGTTTTCAATTATTGAAACAAAAAGTTACAGAACAACCTGTTTTAGCACTTCCAGATTTTAATAAGGTGTTTCAAGTAGATTGTGATGCTAGTGGTACTCCAATAGGAGCTGTTATGAGCCAAGAAGGTAAACCTATTGCGTATTTCAGTGAGAAGTTAAATGATGCCAAGAGGAAGTATTATGTTTATGATCAGAAATTTTATGCTATAGTTCAGGCATTAAAGAAGTGGAGATATTATCTACTTCCTAAGGAGTCTATTTTGTATACTGATCATCAAGCTTTGCAATATTTGAATAGTCAAGGAAAATTGAATCAAAGGCATTTGAAATGGGTTGAGTTTTTGTAGAGTTATACATTTGTTTTGAAACAACAGAAGTGGAAAGTCTAATAGGGTTGCAGATGCTCTTAGCAGAAGGCAACTATTGCTGACAGAGATGTAGATTGAGGTGGTTGGGTTCAAGGAACTCAAGAATTTATATCCAGAAGATCCTCATTTTTGGTGAAGCTTGGAAAGCTTGTACAGAACCTGTTACTCTAGACAGGACGATATGGTTGGATTTCATCATCCAGGATGATATGCTATTCAAAGGGAGTCAATTGTGCATTCCACGAAGTTCTATGAGGGAGAATCTCATCAAGGAGAAGCATAGCAGAGGATTGGCTGGACATTTTGGTGGTGACAAAAACCCTTTCTTTAGTTAGTGAGAATTATTATTGGCCACAATTGCAGCAAGATGTGAAGAGAAGTTTGTACAAAGTTGCAGAGTATGTCAGATGACGGAAAGGAGTGAAGCAGAATACAGGGTTGTATCAGCCATTACCTGTACCAAAGAAGCTTTGGGAAGATATCAGCATGGACTTTGTTCTTAGTTTACCGAGGACTCAGCGAGGGACATGATTCAATTTCTTGTGGTGGTTGACAAGATTTTTGAAGATGGCACATTTCATTCCCTGCAAGAAGACTAATGATGTTGTTCATGTAGCAAGGATTTTTTTTTTAGAAAAGTGGTGAGACTACATTGGTTTTCCAAAGACCATAGTTTCAGATCGAGATACTAAATTTGTTGGATGATTTCTAGCAGATATTATGAAGAAGTTGAAGACAGATTTGAAGTTTAATTCATCACATTCATCCACAGACTAATGGACAGACAGAGGTGGTGAATAGGATGTTTGGGAAATTTGCTAAGATGTTTGGTTGGAGATAAGCCAACAGGATGAGATTTGATTTTAACCACAGGCGGAATTTGCATACAATAATTCTGTCAACAGGAGCACTGGTAAATCACCATTCTAGATTATATATGGAAGTAGTCCAAGAAATGCATCTGAATTGAGGAAGATAGATAAAGGAGAAATAATAGTAGTGCTGAAGCTGAGGATTTTGCAGAACATTTGAAGAACATCCATGAGGAGGTGAGGAAGCATATTGTCAAGATGAATGCATAGTATAAGGCTAAGGCAGATGTGAAAAGGAGGCATAAGGAATTTTAGGTTGGAGATGAAGTCATGGTTCATTTGCGGAAGGAGCGGTTTCCAGTTGGTACATATAAAAAGTTGAAAATGAAGAAGTTTGGACCATGTAAGATACTGAAGAAGCATGATTCAGGAAATGCATATGAGGTAGAATTGCCTACTGGGCTGAATATTTCACTAGTGTTTAACATTTCAGATTTGACAGAGTATCATGAAGGAGGTGTTGAAGATGAGGTTGCAGCAGCACAGTGGAATATTCCAGCAACCAGTTCAGATATCAAGGAGATTGAAGACATACTGGACAGTTGTGTTGGCAGAAACATAAGGAATAGGAACATATGAAGAATATTTGGTCAAATGGAAAGGATGACCTGTTGAAGATTCATCATGGCTAACAAAGGAGGAGGTTAACCGTCTTGGTTTTCCTCTACACACCTAAGTCGTGACAGGGGTCACTTCTCCTTCTCCAATTACCCCGGGTGTCTGATGCTAGGAGCATCCTGGGTGTAAGAGCAATCTTACATCAACCAAAAATATTTCTATTTTTTATATTCAATAAGGGCTATTTTGTGCAGAGCTACTATTTATGGAAAGTTACTATTTTTGGTAATTTTCGTATGTGCTTAGAATGATCTGATTTCTTTCTTGGAGGTTCATTTTGGTCATATAAGTCTGCCAGCAAAGTTTCATGGCTAGATCAGGTGTAGTTTTTGAAGATATTGAAGATTTTTTGGTATTGGCAGCAGGGTACAGAAACTTCAAACATCAATTTTGAAGGCCTTAGAGGCCTCCGATGAGGTTGAAAATTTGGGTGACAGGCAATTGCATGGGT
>BSBK01011522.1:0-120000 GCA_027943335.1 Chamaecyparis obtusa | reverse complement strand
TCAAGTTTGGAGGGTTGTCGCGGTTGTGGGGTTGTGGAGGTAACATGGTCGATAGCTTTGCAGTGGGGAGTGATTGTAACCACGCGGCTAGGAGACCGCGGTCGCATGATCGTAAAGGTTAGTTTGGTGCCTTGCGATCATGCGACCAACTATAAGATAATGTCAGATTCTTATGGTGGTGAAATTGATGACTGTGTGGTTACACAACTAAGGGTGAATAGGTTGAAAAGCATAAGCCTGAGAAAGTAATAAAGATCGACGACTGTGACTTAAGGTTGATCTGGGTTTAAACGAGGACCGCCAATGTGTTTTTTGTGCCATGAAAGTGATCGTTGGGATTTAAATTCAAATTTGTAGAGGGGTTTGCAATGACAAGAAGGACTGGTTTTAAATGTTTTAGCGGCCTGATTGGATTTGTTTGGTGTTGCGATGTGGTCCAGGTTCTATGCGGTTAATTACAGAAGTTGATTTGGTACTTGGTGAAGGATAGTCTTGGCTCTAGGTGTATTTGCAGTAAATTTTATGACTGTTGGGTGAAGCCCTAACCCTATCCCTAGCTATCCATAGCTTGTTGCATTCTCTCTAAGAATTCCAAGGTAGCTGGTGGTATATAGTGTCAATTTTTTAACTATGTATGGGTTCTGAATTTTGTTAGTTCCAGTGAAGGGTTTGGTTCTACAAATTGTTCCTTCTCTCTGCATATAGAGTTTTCATCTTTCTCATGTTGGCTCAGAGAATATAATACATTTTGTAATAGATTTGTCTTATGTATGAGAACTCAATCTATTCTTACTGTTATTGAGCTATCCATTTGAATTCCGAGTCCATTAATCATACATCAAGGGTGTTTGATTTTTCTATTTGTAATGCCTAAGTGTTTGCAAGTGGAGTTTTCTTTGCAGAGATAACTGGTTTAGGGTTAGTGTTTATGCATGTATGAGCTGAGATATCAAAGATAGGTCATGCTTGTCTTCCAGTGGATGTTGGTTAATATATTATTTGAGTCATAGATCTCTTCTAAGGGGAGGGTCAAAATTCTTTGAGTAGATAATAACATACTTAAATACACAGGTGGGTGCTAAGTTGAGGTTTGGTCATAGTGTGTGATTGATGTCAGGCATCAACACATTGGGTATATTGTTTTCTTGTTTCATAGTTGTCTCTTCCAGTAAGGTATTTGACTCTGTGGCCCATTGGATAAGGCACTGGTCTATCAGGGACTTAGGGCATCTCAGGGGACCTTTCAATCATCTTAAAAATCATTTCCATTCAATCCCACCTTTTCCCCTTCATGTTGTTAGGATAGGTCTCTAGTTTTCATACTCATTCCATGCAAGTAGCGCTATTGTATGAGATAGTGGCTTCATTGAGGTATAGGATACCTAGGAGTTTGATAACCATTCCACATTAATTTGTCTGTAGGCTTTTGGTTTGTCATGAGGTATCTTGAATGTGCAGATAAGGCAGTACCCGCCTGAGTGAATGTGGAGCTCGAAGCACAAGGAGAATTTCTCTTTATCCTCATCAATTGGTTTGTTTTCCTTGTCAAACTTGAGTGTCTAACTAAGATCTAAGCCCAACTATTTGTTTCAAGTTTGGTCCTGCAAGGAAAAGAGCCAACAAAATGGTGACTCCGCTGGGGAAGAACATAAAGAAAACCTGTTAAGGAGCTCTAGTTGTTGTTATATTGAAGTAGTCAAAATATTTTGACCAAATTGGTTTGGTGCATCTGAGTCATCAACAAAATGGCAACTCTGCTAGGGAAGAAGTAAATGACAGCAAGCTTCCTTGCTTGGCTGGATCATCCTAGAGTCTTGCTGAATTTAGTTTGGGGAAGAGTCTCATATGCTTTCCAATCTGAGAATTGCTTTTCATATTTGCAGTGTGTTACCTAGATTTTCTGATTGATTTACATGTGGCTTTACTATGGGAGTGCTCAGAGTCTATTGAAGTTTCAAGACAGATCAATAAGTTTGTGTCCTCTGAAGAGAGGCGGTGACTCTATGCTAAAGAACTTGAGTTGTGCAGTTTTGTTGGGACTGCACTTAGTTGAGAAAAAAAGGGCAGCAGCATTCAGGAGGTGTTCAAGGTATTTCTCCTTTTTCTAAGTGTGTAGTGGTTTCAAAGGAGTTTTCAAATTAAGTTTTAAGAATTTCAATGGTAAATGGTTTTACTCCATTGAAAAGATTTGTTAAGTCATGGGTATTAAAGGAAATTTTTTCTTAAGAGGTTACCCGGCCTGTGAATTTTGTTGGTATTCTTGGTTACCCAAACTCCATTCCCCTAAATGTTATAAAATTTTTACCAAAGTTCAGTGGGGAAAGCTTTGAGTCTGCCTATCAACATGCTAGAAACTTTTCAGATTTGATGTGTGACTATGGTGTTGAGCATGAAGATGTGATAATGAGATTATTCATTCGGTCACTGATAGGAGGTGCAAGGGATTGGCTCTCATGTTTGCCTGATAATGACATCTCTTCATGGAATGATTTAGTTGCAAGTTTCTTAGTCTGATTTGTTGAAAGGGTGAATGAATTTGACATGCTTAAGGCCCTTGTGGATATACAAATGGAGGAAGATGAGTTGGTTCCTAGTTTCAATGCCAGATTTATCAAGACATGGGAAAATATCCTTGGGAAGTGTAGGCCAAGTGATGATATATGTTTGATCATCTACTTGAATGCTTTTGATAAGAATTTGAATTTTGACTTAAGGGATAAGGAACCACTAACTTTGTATCAGGATTTTCAGTTTGCAATGGATATTGAATCTAATTGGAGATATCATGTTGTAAGAAGACCACATGTTGCTATTGATTTTCATTCTTAGAATGTGGTAGATATTAGGAAAAGGGATGCACTAAAAGGTTTAGAGCCATATCGGCATATTCTTGTCCCTATTAGTGATGTGCCTCAATTTTCTAGGCAGGATGTGATCCATGATCATGTAAAGGAAAGTAACTTACAACCACATTGTTCATCACTTGAAGAAGAAGATTGCTTTGTAACTAAAGCTTGTGTGGATGATGAACTTATTGCTGATGAATATCCAGCTAAAACCCAATATGATGAATGATTGTATGCATGGCGTTTGCAGCGAATTGAGGAACTAGAGTTAGCTCTTGCCATTAATGGTAAGAAACTTGAAGAACTAGAGATGTGTAGAGCCATGGATAGTGAACTTGCTTAGTCCAATGAATGTGTACCTTCAGATTATGACAATGAACCGGATAGCTGTCTATCAGAAGAGGGTTGTGCTGAAAGTGTATTAGATGAAGTTATGATTGGTAATGTTTGTAATCAGTCTTTTGCTGATGATGAATGTTCATCTGATGAAGTGGGTAGTTTTGGCTCGAATGATGATAGTCGGGTAGCATTTTTGCATGAATTAAATAAAGATAGGTGGTATCAATGTGAGTATGATTCTTTTGATACCGATCATGAGTCTACAAGTGTGATGAATTTGAACCAGCAAGGGTTTGTTGATAAACATCACTCAAGTTGTGAATCTAAAGGTAAGTTTGTTTTTGAAGATAAGAACATGTATGGAGATGTTAGTATGATCCCACTTTCATATTTATATGTGCCAATGATTAAAGGTTTTTTAGTGGAGACCTATGGAGATATGGAAGAAGAGATCAAGATTTTTTTTTAGCCAGATAAGGAAGAGCTAGATTGTAAAGTGAATGTAAATACTACCCGGTTGATTCAAATGCCAGGTCTGCATTGGGAAGTGAAGAGGAAAGAAGAAGTGATTTTCCTCTTGAAATGTGTTTTTCAGACTTGGAAACAATGAGGAGTTATGATGTTTTGAAAACGCACTGCATTTTGTTTCCAGGGCTATTTCAGCCGAAATATCTCTGTTTCCAACAGGATCTGGCTGGTGATGAAAAGGATTTTTGTGATAGTCTGCTAGATTCCGATGAGCTTGGAAATATGCATTGCTATGAAAGTTTTTCTTTTCATAGTTGATGCAGTAAGTATTTGCAAAGTGTTGATTATGTTTCTAAGTTGGATGAATGTGAGTATGAGGATTTTAGTTTTGAATTGAGTTCAAGTGTTGAACATGGTGATAAAGGTGATGTTAATTCTTAGCTGGTAAGTGTACTCACATTTCATGATGATCAGCCTTACATTAGCTTGCAAGATGTAATGGGAAGAGGTTATAAGGTTTTGCTGCAAGCTAATTTTACTCTTGATTCTGAGGAGTGTATGTGTGAGGTAGTCTGATATGATAAGATAGATTTTGATCCTCATACACTGGGCAAAGATGAATACACTTATTACATTCTTGTGGATTTACCTGTCAAGAGTTTTCATGAGTTTGACCATGTACATGAAATGAAAAATCCCAGGGTCATCTCTATGCAGAGGGATGAGGACCGAGTGTTTGATAGAGGTAAATGATTCATGTGGTTTAGTAGTTTTAGTTGTGTAAATGTTTGTACAGTTGTTTCCCTTCAGCAGTAGTGTTAGTTGGAATAAAGAGCCAACTTTCGAGAGCCTTGGAGTTTTGAGTTTTGATTTCTGGAGTGATAAGGAATGTGATTGTAGACTGGTCTACTTCCCCTAGAGATCTGGATCCTTGCTATGCCTGTAAGAGGCATACATCCCCAACTAGAGCCACTGTTAGTCCATTTTCTAGTCAGTGCAAAATTCTTTGAAAATGGCCTATTTTCTTACAAATTTTCTTGAAATGTCCTACCCTATGTTCTTCTTGTTGTCGCCTTGCTTCAATCCAAGCTGCATCTCCTAAATCACCAAACCCAAAAAGAATTTCAAATTTCAAAGCCTGCTAGAAATATTTCAAAATCTGCCACAGTGTCAAAAACCCACAATGTTTTTGAAAATCCATGATGTTTTCAATCTATGTGAAAACCTTCATTGTTTTTGACCTTGTGCTTCCTATTTTGTGCACTTGTCTTCTAACATCGAAAACTCTATGTGTTTTTGATCATTCTCTGTGTTGGAAACTTTGTGTGTTTTTTATCCTCTTTCATCAAAAACATTGTGTGTTTTCGACCTCGCATTAGTTCCCTGTTCGCTGGTGTTTTCTCTAACTGTGCAGGTGTGATGGATGGTGGGGCCCAGACTTTGCAGGGTGTTTGTCACACTTTCTCCAAGTCTTTGGGCGGTTACATCTTTTATTCAGCGACCTGGTGACTATGTTGTTGCGCAATCTCTTTACTTTTGGTGGTTAGAGGCTAGCGTCTAGTGACTCGGTGGATGGTTAGTCACATAGTCGCTGAGTACTTGGCGGTTTGTCTCTTCACATTGCCCAGCACAGTTAAAGCTCAGACAAGATCTATGGACATCGCTTGTTCATTTGGTGAAGTTGCACGGTGTTTATCCTTAGTGCTTTTGCGACGGCCGTTGGATTTTTCTTGCAAGGTAGAGATGTGGGTCCAGATCTGTGCATGATCTTATTGGTTGTCGCATGGCTGCATGTCAGAGTTTCCTGACATGTGATCATGTGACCGCTTGCCACTTATCTGCATGGGTCCTAGTTCTTCCTGTTGTTCAACTTGCTTGGCGATTAATTTCTCATTCCATGACCTGGTGACTAACTGTTATCTCCTTGTCGCTTGATTCTGGCAGTTATTCCCTTAGCACTCAGTGACTTGGCTGGCAGTTTTCTATGCTTTAGTCATGATGTCGCGTAATGGTGACAGTCTTATGGCCTTGTTGCATGATCGCAAGGGCCATTTTCATGGCTTGTGATCATGCAACAACTTTCTTCCTTGCTAAGGCCCAGTGGTAGGTGGTGATGTGGCAGTTCATCAGTGGGCCCAGTTGTCAGAGACCTTTCAATCCTATGGTTGGTGCATGACCGCAAGGAATATTCTTTCCCCTTGTGATCATGCGACAACTGTTTGATCTGGCAGCGTTTAAAAGAGTTGACGGGCAGTGGATCCATTTTCCAGGTGGAGTGATATGCTTGATTTTCATTGGCCAACAAGTGCTGAGGTGGATGTGCCTGGCGGGACCGTTACTTAATGACGGGTTGCATCAGTGGTTATGCTGGTAGTTGTAGGTCTGCGGGTTGTCGCATGTTCACATAGCCTATTTTCGGGCTATGTGATCATGCGACAACAGTCTAAATGTCATCGTTGCGAAGGTTCAGGTTTGGAGGGTTGTCGCGGGTGTGGGGTTGTGGAGGTAACATGGCCGACAACTTTGCGGTGGGGAGTAATTGTAACCACGCAGCTAGGAGACCGTGGTCACATGATCGCAAAGGTTAGTTTGGTGCCTTGCGATCATGCGACCAAGTATAAGATAATGTCGAATTCATGTGGCAGTGAAATTGATGACTGCGCAGTTGCATGACTAAGGGCGAATAGGTTGAAAAGCATAAGCCCGGGAAAGTAATAAAGATCGACGGCTGTGACTTAAGGTTGATCCCAGTTTAAACAAGGACCGGTAATGTGTTTCTGGCGCCATGAAAGTGACCATTGGGATTTAAGTTCAAATTTGTAGAGGGGTTTGCAATGACAAGAAGGATTGGTTTTAAATGTTTTAGTGGCCTGATTGTATTTATTTGGTGATGCGATGTGGTCCAGGGTCTATGCGGTTAATTGCGAAAGTTGATTTGGTACTTGGTGAAGGATAGTCTTGGCTCTAGGTGTATTTGCAGTAAATTTTGTGACTTTTGGGTGAAGCCCTAACCTTAGCCCTAGCTATCCGTAGCTTGTTGCATTCTCTCTGAGAATTCCAAGGTAGCTGGTGGTATATAGTGTCAATTTTTTGACTATGTATGGGTTCTAAATTTTGTCAGTTCCAGTGAAGGGTTTGGTTCTATAGATTGTTCCTTCTCTTTGCATATAGAGTGTTCCTCTTTCTCATGTTGGCTCAGAGAATATAATACATTTTTTAATAGATTCATCTTATGTATGAGAACTCAATCTATTCTTACTGTTACTGAGCTATCTCCATTTGAATTCTGAGTCCATTAATCATACATCAAGGGTGTTTGATTTTTCTATTTGCATTGCCTAAGTGTTTGCAAGTGGAGTTGTCTTCGCAGAGATAACTGGTTTAGGGTTAGTGTTTATGCATGTATGAGCTGAGATATCAAAGATAGGTCATGCTTGTCTTCCAGTGGATGCTAGTTAATGTATTATCTGATTCATAGGTCTCTTCTAAGGGGAGGGTCAAAATTCTTTGAGTAGATAATAACATACTTAAATACACAAGTGGGTGCTAAGTTGAGGTTTGGTCATGGTGTGTGATTGATGTCAGGCATCAACACATTGGGTATATTGTTTTCTTGTTTCATAGCTATCTCTTGCAGTAAGGTATTTGACTATGTGGCCCATTGGATAAGGTAGTGGTCTATCAGGGACTTAGGGAATCTTAGGGGACCTTTCAATCATCTTAAAAATCATTTCCATTTAGTCCCACCTTTTCCCTTTCATGTTGTTAGGATAGGTCTCTAGTTTTCATACTCATTCCATGCAAGTAGGGCTATTGCATGAGATAGTGGCTTCATTGAGGTACAAGATACCTAGGAGTTTGAGAACCATTCCACATTAATTTGTCTGTAGGCCTTTGGTTTGTCATGAGGTGTCGTGAATGTGCAGATAAGGCAATACCCACCTGAGTGAATGTGGAGCTTGAAGCAGAAGGAGGATTTCTCTTTATCCTCATCAATTGGTTTGTTTTCCTTGTCAAACTTGAGTGTCTAACTGAGATCTAAGCCCAACTATTTGTTTCAAGTTTGGTCCTGGAAGGAAAAGAGCCAACAATAAGAACATTTACTTTGGGCTTAAAATGAGCATTAGTTAGATAAGGTCAAGGATGGTATTATTTTCATCCTTATTTAGTCATGTATTCTTTCTTGTTTAGCCTCTCAAGACTTGTGGACATTGTTTGAATCCTTGTAGGGTAGTCTCATGAATATGTGTTCTACATTCCAAGTATATTATTTGGTTGTCTTGGAATCTTTAGAAGAGATCTTTAGTATTTCACTTGTGCACGACCATGTGGGGTGGTCCCACAATAGTGGGTTACAGTTTTCTGCCTACTTTGATACTAAAATTAATATTTTGAAAAAAATAAATTGGATTTAGACACCTATCACTGCAAAACCATTAGGAATTTAAGGATGATGTAAATAAGTAAGTTTTATAATTTTTTGTTTAGATTGTAACTATTATTTTTTGAACTTTTTTGGAATTGATTTATATTCATTTTTCTATCTCCTTCCAAATCTATTTTTAATAGAAATCAACATTTTTAACTACTAGCATTCATATTGTAATTCATAACATTTTTTTCTAATATCTAGTGATTTCAATTTGTCTCATTTTACTAAGAAAATTATTTTATATTTTTTAAATATTTATGTGGGGTGGTCCCACAATAGTGAGTTCCACTTTTTGGCCATCTTTGACATAGAGATCAACATTATGAGAAAAAACTTCACTTTCAAACACCTATTGCCGCAAAATTATTAGGAATTTGAAGATGATGTAAAATAGAGTCTTTTAGAATTTTCTTTCTAGTTTCTAAATATATTTCTTTTAAAAAATTCATGTAAATTCATTTTTCCTTCTCCTTTGAAAAGTGGTTTGCGTGAAAAAACTATGTTTTTGAGTTACTGTCACTTAGATCAGCATAACTTTTTTTTGAAAAATATGATAATGATGTAATTCTTTCAAGATTGTATTTGTAACTTCAATATGTAAAGGATGCAATTGGTTTTATTCATTATGGGACAATATTTCATAGTTTATTAAGTTCTAAAGTGACAGTAACTGTAATTTAGACATAAGGTCACTTGGATCACTCTAACTTGATATTTGTATATCGAAATTCATTTTTTCTTTTTTTTTAATAGAAAGGTAACACAAATACACTTTTCCTAAATATTTTTTATAAAAAAGTTTTTATAATTTACTATTTTTCCTGAAGTCTTGATGTAATACCCTCTCCGATGATTATACTTTGACTCTTTGATTTGGATATTTTGCACTATGATGCTTAGAACTATATGTCTACATTTATCTTTATGGGTGATAATATGCTTATTAGATGATTTAGATACACTCATTTATGATTAATGTTTAATATTTATTAATCATTTATCTTTATATGTTTATGAGGAAGTAGAGCTAACCCAAGGATTTGAATCTAACCATTACTATATATGATGTCTCATGTTTCATATGTGATTGATGTGTTTTCATGACTCAGGATGAAGTCATAGTTACTCACTTAGTTGAGGTCCACATGATGTATCAATCCTGGTCATCTGTTTGCATATGTCTTATTATGTATCTCTGCACATGTATCTCTTCTTAGTGATGCAGGCTTGTAGGTACAAAGCATCATCACCACCCGACTTCGTAGGTCTGGGTGGTCCCTCAAAATCCTTGATCATTGTTGTTGTTGGGAGATGGTCCATAGTTCACACATGGGAAAACCCTATAGTTTTGATTATTTTACCCAATCTCTTTGTTTGGTTTTGGGTTGATTTGAGTTCCTTATTTTATATAACCTTTGATGTCAGTCTCATTTATTTGGTTATGAGATTTGTCGGATAATGATGTTATTTTCTCTCTCTGTGTTAATCGTATATATACAATATGTATATATGGGTGCACGCGTATATGCATACCTGTATATATTTCTTTATTGATGTATTTGTAATTATGTTCCGATGACCATATTAGTTATAATCACGATTCTATTTATTTTGATGTATAATATGGCTTTAGATAAATATAAAAAATGCAAAGTGAATAAACAAAAATAATAATTATAATATAAAAGTAAATAAAACTAATTACCTACTCCTACTTTATAGACTCTCTCTCTCTCTCTCTCTCTCTCTCTCTCTCTCTCTCTCTCTCTCTCTCGTATGTCTTGTTAGTATAGAGGGTGGGAGTGGAACTCGAGACCTCTAGTTTGTAAGGGGTCCCAAGTTGACTTTGGCTTAGTGACTTCCTTGAGAAGCATACCCATATTTATTTTATTTATATAAGAGTTAGTTGCTAATAATAATAATAATAATAATAATAATAATAATAATAATAATAATAATAATAATAATAATAATAATAATAATAAAACTATATAGGTGGAGTTAAATTATTTAATAAGTTCGGTAAGAGAGTATGTGAAGGGTAGGTAAACATTAGTTACCTAAGGGGTAAAACTAACTATTGGTTAAGTTATTTTTATTTATTATTAGATTTATTTAATAAATTAGGTGAGGACATTGCTTTACGAGAAGCAACGCCCTCAACCTCTAGAACTACCCAGAGGTTTACTTATAGGGATAAATCCCTGAGAATAAGGGAGGGGATTTTGGGAGGCTGGAGAAAAGGATTTCTCAGGAAGTTGCATAAGGATTGTGAGAAAGCTAGGCTCGGGAAAAGTGTTGTGTCAGTGACCTCCATCAAATGATCCAGGTAGGCTTTTGAATCTAGAAAAAAACCTCTTCTATGTCTCCCTCTCCCTTCTCTCTTTGTTTTCTCATGGTTTTTTTTCTAGTGTGTTTATTTATTTCTAGAAGGTTAGTATTAAAATCATTAAAATAAAACCATAATAGCCTTAGTAATAATCTACTAGAAATGTTTTACTATAAAACAAGTACGGAACCTAGCTCTGTTGGTTTTTTTGAATTTTAGGACTAAAAATTATTGCACAGGCATAAGTAAATTTAAAACTAATTAAAACATTAATAATATTAAAATAATAAACGTATTAAATTATATGTTGTTTTAAGGTTACAAATTATTTTAATATTTAAAGGTTGTCATGTTTAACTTTATGATATTTCATTTTGATAGATTTTATTTAATAAGTTATTTGTTAAATTAAATAAGAAAGATAATTACATTTTAAATTTTATATATATATATATATATATATATATATATATATATATATATATATATATATATATATATATATATATATATATATATATATATATATATATCATTTAAATATTTTTGGAAAATTATCCTTTAAACTTTTAGTAGAAAGATAGGAGAAAAAGAAGCATAAATTATATGAGTAAAGTAAAGAAGAAAGATAGGAGAAAAAGAAGGATAAATTATAGGAGTAAAATAAGGAAGAAAAGATAGGAGAAAAATAAGGAGAGATCGTAGGAGGAAAATAAATAATTAAAAAGCGGTATAAATGATGTATTGTAAATATATATATTTATGACTACACATAATCAATAGATAATGAAAATAAGAGAAATTGGGTAATAAATAATTAAAGATGTTGTTTAAAATTTCAAATTTAATTAAAATTAGAATTGGTCTATTTATTATTAGTATTATTCTATTTCATTAAAGGTGATGTATAATTTAAATCATAATGTAATTTATGGTTATAAATTAAAAGGTTAACTTTAGTTTATATTAAATTTGAATTTAATTAAAGTTTTGACTTAATTAATAGTGAACAATAAACTACTTGTGTATTAAGTTTGTAATAAGCCTAAAGTTATTATATTCTAGTTTATGCTATATTAGGAATCTATTTTTTGATAACATAATTAAAAAATTCATAGATATGGATGTTAAGTCTTATGTGTATATTTTGATGTTTGTTAATTCCAATTTTTTTTTAATATTTTGAAGGATTATAGTGTTACCCTGTATCTTGTAGGTGTGTCTAGGAGTTGTACATGCCTCTACACTTACCTTTATGCTTGTATATTTGGAATCATTATGATAGCTCTACTTTTGTTGTATGTCATCTTTTGACTTGAGGGTTAGGGTTTTTCCTAGTGGTATGATCCCTAGAAAAACACCAAAAGGACCTTAAGGGAGGGATTTATATGAGAAGTTATAAACCCTAGATAGCCTATTTGTTGAGTAAGGTTCCTAGGTGCCCTAGGTGAGTGGCTCACCATAGGATCCGACTGAGGAGGCTAGAAAGATAACCTTTGGGTGAGTTTGGAAAATAAAACCTAATATAATTCATAACTAGTTGGGAATGGGTAAGGGATTTAATAAACTTTTAAAAAGATAAATATGGATAATAGCCCGCATAGGTCCTGTTGGAGTATAGGGGTCATTGTAGCTACTAGGGTAGGCCACATGAGGGTGCCAGGGTACATGACTACTAGGAAGGATCCCAAAAAATAGGACTATGCAATGAAACTCCCCTGGTCAGCATCCTAGGGAACTCCACTATTGGTCTTTTGTTTTATGTTGCTTTGTTTCTTCTTGTTTCTGGTTTGGGTGGTTTTCCCTCAACCTTAGACTACCTAGTTTCCCTATGTGAACAATGGTTCTATCTCCTAGCATGGGGGAGTGGACCTTTGTGGATCCACGTGGTTGCGTAGTGATCCTTTTCGAGGTATTGTTCATGTTTGTGCTATTCCTGGAGCATCTGAAGTTGTTGAAGATATTTCTCGCTATTTTAATGTTGTATCTTGGAAAGAAAATTGTAAAAATATTGTAAATTGTTAATCATATTCATGTAATCCTATAAGGCCTTGTATTGTAGAAGGTATATTGTAAGCATTCATGTAATTGGGAAGGGTATATCTAGGAAAATTATGGGAATGAAAATCAATATGTATTATTGTTGTTGGAAGAAACTAATGGTTTAGAATATGGAAAGTGTAATTGTTGAAAGAATATGAATTTAAATGTGTTAATGTTATTTCATGTTGAAAAAGAAAGAAATGTTTTTTTTAGTAAACTTGTCTCTCTCTCTCTACTTTCTCTTATGTGATTAAATGGATCAGAGGAATTTCTATCTTTAGTTTATGTGAAATCTTAATGCACTATGAAAAATGGTTTTAAAGGAATAATCTTGTAAGAGAACCTGTCAGGACTTTAATACCTAGTTAACTTAAGGAATTTAAAAAGAAAAAAAAATTGTACTTTTTCTCTTTTATTTGTCTTGTCCTTTTGGGTTCCCTGGCGGGGCATGACATTTGGTATCAGAGCACTAGGTTTCCACACTGGGAACTTTGGGACTCGTAGCTCACTTATTACTCAGTGTTTTTCATATTTTTCTTTTGATTTGATCATTATATTAGTAAGATAGGATCCTAGATATAAGAATTATATTCTTGGTATTCAAACTACATTGGTTTACAAAATATACCCTTTATGTTACGACTAAGTTGTATCTCATTAATTACTTATGTTTTATGTTCTATAATTAATGAATGAGTCTTTTGAGTACTTCCATAGATAGTGGATATCTTTTTAATAAAGAAGTGTTAATGAATTCCTCATACTTTCATGTCACCTTCTTGCTATATTCCTAGAAATACTTAAAGTATTATACTAATTTGTTATGTACCTTAATTGTTGGTAGTAGGTAACCTTACAGGCTCCTAATCCTACCTCTAACAATTGTCATCATGAGTGCTTGTTATAGTTATTTTAGGATTACTTAATTGATTTGAATAGGCTTAACACTCTATTTTCCTATAAATTCTAAATTTACATGATAATTGCTATGTTTGATTAATTATTCTAGTTAATGAGCTTTTATAAGTTGGAATTGAATTGCTTGCATTTTCAATAAGGGGTAAGATATTACCATAGTAATACTCATTCTTATACAATTGAAATGAAATATGAATATTATGGGAAGTTTAGTAATGATGTCATTATCCTTCCCAAATAGAAATAATAGAAAATTGAGACTTTAGTTGACAAATATTGTTATAATTCTTATTAATTTACTTTGATGTATTTCCTTATGGGTATTGCGATCATTATGTTAGTAAGCACTAGTGTCTTGAAAAATGTCTATATAGTTTGATGTGTCTTGCTTGGAAGGATTTCTCATGTGTAATGGAAGTACCTAGATATTTCATCTATTTTAAAAGATGACACATGGTCTACTCTTGGTGTCCTTGATTGGGTGAAAAGTGAATGTCCATAATGGTTTATAATGATTAGTTGTGAATGTCTTATATGTGACTAATAAATGTGTGTAATGCAAGTTTATTGTTTCCTTTCCGTAATTAAAACATATGTGTGTTGATTCAATGATTATTGAAGAAAAGGGTGATGTAATGTATCATTTCTCTTTGTGCCCTACTTTATATAAGTTTAAGTCCTCTTACAGATATATGTTATATCATGTGAAAGGCGGATATTATATGTGTAATTTGGATATCGGTCTATGCCAGTCAGAAGGTAGCATGTAATTAAGTATGTCATTGGCTTTTTGTACCATGTAGAAAATGATATGTATTATGAAAAAGGAAAAATTGGATAAATTGATAATATATGATGTTATTGTGTACTCCCTTGTAAATGTGATAAAACCAATGCCAGTGCTTATGTTGGGTCTTGTTTATAATCGGTAATTATGTGAGTGCCATGGAGTGGTGCAATACAAGTACCATCCACGGAAGTTATGTTCAGATAAGGGTATGGGAGAACCATACCACTCATGTGTTTCTTTCTTGTTTGTCACCCTACTGAGTGCCAACCCATGAGTGTTGGTAAGATTAGTATGTGGAGGGGTAGTAGTGTCACCATTTCCTCGGGTAGTATGTGGTGTATGTATAATGGCGGCATGAAGTGACCTTAGCTTCCACTACTCAAGGGAAAAGAGTAAACAATGCTTCCCCTTATGATGAACCTATACATTTGGTTCATTAGTGTTTATCCTAATTCCCACAATTCTTGAGCACAATACTAGTACTTGATATGAGCCTCTAGGAGGAGATGTATGATTTATGGATATGTACATTTCTATGTGGTCCATCATGTGGAGGGAGATTCTGTTAGCTCATGCTATGATGGATACCATATTCACACATGTTCTGACATGATGCAATGAATATGATGCCACACCCCACTAATGTTCTGACATAGTGTGAGGTGATGATGCCATGTTGTTGATGGTAGTGAGCTGAGCTTGAGAACACAATGCCATGTACATAATTACGTGAAGGCATAGTATATGTATGTATTTTGTTTCCTACTTGATGCAAAGTATATTGGTGATGCTTGCATGCTTGTATAGGGGCACCCATGGATGCTCGGTTTGTAGATAAGGTAGGCATATGGGTGGGCCCTAGCCATGTATACCTCTAGATATGATGATGATCTATGAGGAACATTGTTATGCAAGGTGTCTCTTGTGTGTGCCTACTCCACAAGGAACACTACCATGTGACATATGACTAGAGTGTGCTTAATCCACTTGGTGTATGGTCATGTCGGGTGGGTTGGCATGCTTATTCTGCACCATCTGATGCAGCGGTGTTGCCGAGGTGAACCCCCTATGCCATGTGTGTTAGAATAACTGAGAGGGGGGTGAATCAGTTATCCTATGTCCCAATACAAAATGTATAATCCAAAAACAAATACTTCAACTTCTGCTACTCGATAACTTAAAATATGTTTACTATCTGTGTATTTACCGATTATCAGTCTAAAACATATAGTAGTTACCAATCAAATCAAATATGCAACATGCAAATATAACATCAAACAAATATCAAAATCAACACATAACACAGGAGATTTAACATGGAAACCCTGTTAAGGGAAAAACCACCTAGGACCGGCAACCCAAAAATATTCACTCTTCTGAAGTGAGGTCAGTAAAGACCCAACCTTGTTAAAGGTTGCAAACATATTGCTAGGTGTGACCTCGTAAGAAGATTTAAGACCAAATGTTATCATCCAACTAGCAGTCACTCTAGGCTTGAGAGGATAACAATGTTCATTCTATGAATGATACATAATAAGACTTTCTTAGTCCACTCGGTTAAGAGATTTGACTATGTACAATGGTTAAATATGTAATAGTATGTGATCTGATCTATTACAACTTCAATTGCAGATATATAGATCAATATTTAGCTCATACAAATCTTTCTGATCAATGTAACATTTTTTATTCAACAGTATATCAACTTAATGTCCATCGGTAATTACTCTTTGTCGCTCGGTAATGCTTTGTAATAGGGTTCTCCTTAACCAGTATGATTAGAATGCATGAAATTTTTTTCACGTGATAATTCTGCAGTTTTCTTTTCTTCCAGCATCACACTCACTTATGAAATCAACAGTCTCTTATATAGACATGTAAACCATTTTCTTCCGCTCCATCAAATTTTTCCGCTTAATCTCATCCATTGATTTTTCCATTTTAACATTCCTCAGCTGATGTTTCAATAACATGTTTGATTCCAATCCATTAGATGTTTCCTAAATTTTGTTAGTCATTGATCTGTGTAACAAACATTATCTGTTACCTCAAAATCATACACTTTCCATCTCATCAATTCTTATCAGCTAAGCTAGTCATTTAGTTCATTTTGTTCTTCTTGGTTAACAAAGAAATGTGTTGGTGAACACAAGCTCGGTTTACACTGTGCTCGGTATACACTACACTCCATCGGTGTATACTGAAATGCTTCATTAATCGACAACATTATTTTGTGTCTTTAGACTCTTTTCCTCAGCATAGATGAATGCAACATAATTAAGTCAATATCATAAGGTCATAGACTCATTAACAAGTTACTCAATGTATTTCTTATCCTCATCTATCATATCCATCTTCCTCATGTAGATATTTATGTACTTCATCTCTTTCACTCCTTTTCTACAGATGTTTCGGTATAGTAACTTACAAGATAAGTGTTGTCAAAATAGTTGACATCAATGACAACATAATACTAATTTAATCATCTTACATATCTTAATCAATCATCTTGGTGATCTCTAATCACAAATTCTTCAATTAGGTTCTAAATCAGATGTAGTTCATCAATCTCTCCCTTTGGCATTGATGGCAACTTAAGTAATATGAAATATACCATACACATACCAAACATGTATTCTAAAACTCTATGAACAAATGTTGTACAAGCTCTGCCTAGCCTAATATGTTTAATCACTATGTTACTTCAACAACATTTACAAAATACAGCTTTGTCAATCTGCAAATATGATATTTTCAGCTTTTAGATTCCTTCTTCTGTTCTCAGTAACTGATGTTCAGTGGTCTCCCTTTCTTCAATTTTTCTCTCCCTTAGATAGTTCTCATCGGTGCATATTGTTTCATATTGTTTATCTCTCCCTTTGACAATAATTCCAAAGAAACAAATAAACAAACAACTCTTCAGTAGCCAAGTAACTCTCTGTTGTCCAATCCATACTTTGTATCTCTGTATACTGATATGCCAATCTGTTCTAGTACTTTTGACAGCTTTAGACATGATCCAAAGTGTGAACTATGCTACATCAACATGTATGATCTTCTGATAAGATTAGGCTAATGCAACATCTAGATCACATTAGTGACCGGTAGACAGGAAACGAACCCCTAGTCTAGTCCTTAAGTACTCAAATGTATCCTTTGGTAGAGCTTTTGTAAATATATCTGCAAGTTGTTCTTTAGATGTAACAAATTCTAACTTTACTTACTTCTCCTATACTTGTTCTCTTAAGTAGTGATACTTAATAGATATATGTTTTGTCTTAGAGTGCATCACTAGATTCTTTGAAATGTTAATGGCACTAGTGTTATCACAGTATATAATCACCGGCTCAGTGATTATCTCATTCATACCTTCCAGAACTTGCTTAATATATGCAATATTTGAACAATTTGTAGCAGCAACAACATACTCTACTTCAACTGTCGACTGAGAAATACAAGCCTATTTCTTACTGGTCCAAGTAACAAGTTTTTCACCAAAGAAAAATGATCCTCCAGTGGTGCTTTTTCTACCATCCACATTTCCAGCCCAATTAGCATCGGTGTATACCTTCAGTTCAAAATTGTCTTCCTTAGGATACCATAATCCATAATCCTCTATTTTCTTTAGGTATCTTAAGATTCTTTTAGTAGAAATCATGTGTGATTCTCTAGGATTAGTAGAAAATCTAGCAACAATTCCCACAACATGTGCTATCTCTGGTCTACTATGAACTACATACATTAACTTACCAATCATAGATCGGTACAGTGTCTAGTTTACCTCTATAGTTTCATCTTCCTTAGTTAGTTTGCATCTAGTATCCATCAGTGTTCCCACAGGTTTAGCATCTTCCATGCCAAATGTTTTCAATACTTCCTTTATGTATTTAGATTGTGTGATGAATATCCCATCACTTTGTTGAATCACTTGTAAGCCTAGAAAGAACTTAATCTCTCCAAACATAAACATTTCAAATTATTTTCTCATTTCATCAGCAAAGGCTTTACATATGTGATCTTGACCACCAAAAATAATATTATCCACAAATATCTCAGTAATAAGAATAGTATCATTAGTACCTCCTTTCATATACAAATTGTTGTTCTCACTAGTTCTAACAAATCCGATACTTAACAAGTAAGTATGCAACCTTTCATACCAGGCTCTTGGTTCTTTCTTCAAACCATATAAAGCTTTATGTAGTCTACATACCAAGTCTTTGTTGTCTAGATCAATGAACCCTTATGGTTGTTCTATGTAGACCTCTTCTTCAAGTATTCCATTCAAAAATGCTAACTTAACATCCATTTGATAAACTTTGAATTTCATGTGTGCAGCATATGCAAGTAGCATTCTAACACCTTCTAATCTAGAAATAGGTGCAAATGTCTCACCATAATCAATTCCTTTCTCCTGTGCATATCATTTGCATACCAATCTAGCCTTGTTTCTTATTACTTCTCCATTTTCATTCAGCTTGTTCCTGAATATCCATTTAGTATCGCTAACATTTTTGTCTTTAGGTCGGGGTACTAAACTCCAAGTTTTGTTCTTCTCTATTTGTTCTATTTCTTCTTTCATTGCATTAGTCCATTCATCATTCTCCAATGCAACTTTTACATTTTTCAGTTCAAATTCATAAATGAGACATGTACATTGTCTTGTCTTACTCCTTGTTTGCATGACATCTTGTCTATCTCCAATAATTTGTGTCTAGGATGATGTCTTCTTACAAATATTGCTAGTACTCTATCTCTTCTTTCTTGTTCATCCTGTGCAGGTTCATTTGCTTGCTCGGTAGGTCCATCCTGCTTGTCGGTTTCTCTTTCCTATTATTTGGTATTGTTTTCCTGCTGACTGATTATCATAGGCTGTGGCTTCGGTAGATACTCTAGTTTTTCAATGTAAGTGAATCTACCATAATCTTCTGGTTCCTTTGTACTTTCCTCTATGTTATTTTCATCAAACTCATCAACTTAGATGTTAGTAATTTCAATCAGTTTATTTGTAACCTTGTTAGGACATTTATATGCTTTACTTTTAGTGAAATATCTCAGAAATATCCCTTCATCACCTTTTGAGTCAAATTTACCATTTCTCTCATCCTTCAAAATAAAGCATTTACTTCCAAAAATTCTAAAATAACTTACAGTGGATTTGTGTCCAAACCATAACTCATAGGGTGTCTTGTTGGTGTCCTTCAGTTGAACTCGGTTAAGAACATAGACTGTAGTGCTGACAGCTTCTCTCTAATATGTTTGGGCAACATTCTTTTGCAACATCAATGTCCTAGCACAGTCAACTATTGACCTATTCCTTCTTTTAGCAATGTCATTTTGCTGAGGTGTCCTCGGTGCAAAGACTTGTCTTTTAATACCATGCTCATTACAAAAATTAGTAAATTCATCAAAGATAAATTCACCTCCTCTATCAGATCTTAGGCATTTCAATTCCTTACCAGTCTCTTTTTCTACCTTAGCTTTATACCACTTGAACATCTTAAATGCTTTAGATTTTTCTTTTAAAAACATAACAGTCATCAATCTAGTATAGTCATCAACAAAGAGAATAAAGTATCTATCACCATAATAACTTTGAGTTCTCATAGGACCACATAGGTCGGTATAAACCAACTCAAGTATCTTCTTTGTTGAATAATTCTTGCTTTTGAAACTAGATTAAGTCATTTTACCTTTCTAACATTCATGACATATAACATGATCAAGTTTTAATAAGTTAGGCAGACCTCTAACTCTTTTCTTTTTACTGATCTTAATCATTTTATCAAAATTCACATAGCATAACCTTTTATGCCACAACCAAAAATCTTCATTTTTCATCATCAGGCAAGAAGACTCATCAGTATTAAGATAAAACAGATTACCTCTTGATTGTGCTCCAGTTCCAACTAGTCTTCCTCCATCATCAAATATTTTCACTTTCTTGCTCTCAAAAGCAACTTGGTGACCTGAATTGTTCAGTTGTGCCACACTTAACAAGTTATAGTTTAGTCCATCTACCCAATAAGCATTATCACATTTTATTCTATCATTTATCATCAAGGATCCTTTACTTCTTATCATACAGGGTGTGTCATTACCCATCTTAACTGATCCTCCATCATATTCTTCAAGTTGATCAAATTTCTCTTCATCACTAGTCATGTGATGTGTACAGCCACGATCTATGATCCATGTATTATTTTTGTTAATTTTAGAGATCAGTGTTATTTCTACATGTTTTTCTTCTTCCTCAAAGTCATCTTTCATAGAAACAAATACAACTTCTACATCATCATTAGAATTAGATTCAGATTCATTATCATTACTATCTTGGTTATCTTTGTTGTGTCGGTAGCCCCTGTTGAATCTCCTGCCATAGCTTCCTTCAGATTAGTCTTTGGATCTTTCATCATCTCTTTTATGTGGACATCTAGTAGCAATGTGGCCAACCTCTTTATAATTAAAGCATGCTAAAGGTAGCTTACCTCTATACCTTCCTTTACCTTTAGGTAACCTTCTGGCTATAAGAGCTTCAAGTTCATCAAGCTCATCATCAGTATTGCTATCGCTATCATCATTCTTATTGTTCCTACTAGACTTACGAATCTTCAAAGAAGACATGAAAGAAGACTCAATAGTCAGTACAACGCTATTGTCAAAGTTATTCAATTCAAAGTTTGTAAGTTTACCAATTAGATTGTCAAGTGTAAGGACATTACCAGATGCAGACCTTGTTTCATGAATAGCAGATATTCTGATTGTGTAAACTAGCAATAAGGTTTTGAGTACTTTGCTTACAACTTTCTCTTCACTAATGACTCCATCAAATGCTCTAATAGCATGTACTACCTCTTTTAGTCTATTTGTGTATTACAAAATATTCTCACCTTCCTTCATCTTCATATGATCAAATCTTCCCCTTAAGCTTTCTTCTCTGGCTCTTTTGACATTCACATCTCCACTGTAAACTTGAGAAAGTTTATCCCACATGGCTTTTGTAGTAGTGCAGATCTTAATATCTTCAAATTTGGCATCAGTACAAGCAGCAACAATCTCTATCATAGTACCATTGTGTTCATGGATGTCTTTCAGAGTGGTGCAAGTTATCCATTCTCCATCATATCTAGTGCAGAATTCCCAATTCAAGATATGTGCAACTTCATCTGGCTTTACCATACTGTGAAGTTCTCTATGTTCAGTCTTGGCACTTCCCTCTTATAGATTTTGAGATCTTTGTACTGAAGTCCTTAAAACTCTATTCTAAGCAACCAATGCTCTGATACCAATTGTTAGAATAATTAAGAGGGGGGTGAATTAGTTATCCAGTGTCCCAATACAAAATGTATAATCCAAAAACAAATACTTCAACTTCTGCTACTCGGTGACTTAAAATACTTTTACTATCTGTGTATTTATCAATTATTAGTCTAAAATGTATAGTAGTTACCAATCAACTCAAATATGAAACATGAAAATATGACATCAAAAAAATATCACAATCAACACATAACACAAGATATTTAACCTGGAAACCTTGCAAAGGGAAAAACCACCTAGGACTGGCAACCCAAAAATATTCAATCTTCTGAAGTGAGGTCGGTGAAGACCCAACCCTGTTAAAGGTTACAAACACACTGTTAGATGTGACCTTGTTAGAGGATTTAAGACCAACCATTATTGTCCAACCAGCAGTCACTCTAGGGTTGACAGGATAAAAATGTTCTTTCTATGAATGATACATAATAAGACTTTCTTAGTCCACTCGGTTAAGAGATTTGACTATGTACAATGGTTAAATATGTAACAGTAGGTGATCTAATCTATTACAACTTCAATTGCAGATATACAGACCAATATTCAGCTCATACAAATCTTTCTGATCAATGTAACATTTTTTATTCAAAAATATATCAACTTACTATCCATCAGTAATTACTCTCTGTCACTCAGTAATGCTCTGCAATAGGGTTCTCCTTAACCAGTATGATCAGAATGCATGAAAACTTGTTCACATGATAATTCTATAGTTTTCTTTTCTTCTAGCATCACACTCACTTATGAAATCTCCAGTCTCTTATATAGACCATGTAAACCATTTTCTTCTGCTCCATCAGATTTTTCTGCTTAATCCAATCCATTGATTTTGTAGTTTTAACCTTCCTTGGCTAATGTGTCAATAACACATTTGATTCCAATCCATTAGATCTTTCCTGAATTCTATTTTCCATCAATCTGTATAACAAACATTATCTATTACCTCGAAATCATACACTTTCCAGCTCATCAATTCTTATTGGCTAAGCTAGTCATTTAGTTCATTTTGTTCTTCTCAGTTAACAAAGAAATGCATCGGTGAACACAAGCTCATTTTACACTATGCTCAGTATACACTACACTTTGTCAGTGTATACTGAAATGCTTCATTAACCGACAACATTGCTTTGTGTCTTTAGACTCTTTTTCTCATCATAGATGAATGCAACATAATTAAGTCAATATCATAAGGTCATAGACTCATTAACAAGTTACTCAATGTATTCCTTATCCTCATCTATCATATCCATCTTCCTCATGTAGATATTTCTGTACTTCATCTATTTCACTCCTTTTCTACAGATGTTTCGGTATAGTAACTTACAAGATAAGTGATGTCAAACTAGTTGACATCAATGACAACATAATACTGATTTAATCATCTTACATATCTTAATCGATCAGCTCGGTGATCTCTAATCACAGATTCTTCAATTAGGTTCTAAATCAGTTGTAGTTCATCAATGTGGGTAGTGTTGCCCAGGCCCAACCACATGAAGGGCTATTGCGATAGTTGTACATTGTTCCCTCCTTCCTCATGAGGTTACTAGATGTAGTCACACTGTGATGTGATGTGCAATTTATGGTGAATTTTTTTTATCTTCAGTTATGTAGACCAACAATTTTCTCATCTTTTTCTATAATATTTTAGCCAAGACTTATGAAATTTATCTTAGGTGTGATTTATTATTGTAATGTCTTGGATTCTTCTTATCCTATTGTTGAGATTGATAATTCTATTTGTATTATTATTGAACTTTGATGGTTAAACTATCTCCTTTTGGAATTTTCTAATGTTGGTCTTGTGTTGTGTTGTGATTCCTCACTAAGGATGCATGAGATGGACTTTGTGAGTGTATATGAGGAAGAAGATGTAGGGAACCCTTGAGGATGGGGGTATGTGAGGCTTCTATGCAATGAGTATCCACTACCTACCTATGTGTGGTGTCTATTCCTTGGAGGCTAACCACCTTAGACAAACAAGGGATATGACATGTGGACTTGTATGGAGAGCCTTCATGTGAATGGCCCAAGACACCATCAAGCCACTAAGTGAGGTATTTATTATGGATAATGGATTATGGATATAGTTGAGACTGGTATTGTATCCTAGAGTGAGAGCTTGTCTAGAGAGGCATATCCACTCCCGATCCTTGTGATGTGTAATCCTAGTGATGTGGATTGATATGATTGTTTGTGAGGAACATTTGGTTATGCTCAATGTTCTATTTTAGATTGAAATGTATCATTATGTCAGATGCAAGTAAAAATTTGATTTATATGTGTTAAAAGAGAATGAATTTGTAACATTTTGATATATTTTAAGGAAAATTCTATTCATACTGATATTTGATCAAGTTGAAGTTATCCTTGTTGGTGATAGAAAAATTGATTAGGATATATAATTCATGCTTAACCATATTATGAGGAATATTCTCTATATAGTGCATGGATTCAAGGATTTGTTATGTATGTGATATCAGTCAAAATGTGTTTAAGATGTATTTCCATTTTTTTTTAACTTGCTGACTTCCAAGACTAAGTCTCATCTTAGGGGGGGAGGATGTAATACCCTCTTCGATGATTATATTTTGACTCTTTGATTTGGATATTTTGCATTATGATGATTAGAACTATATGTTTACATTCATGTTTATGGTTGATGATATGCTTATTAGATGATTTAGATACACTCATTTATGATTAATGTTTGATTTTTATTAATAATTATCTTTATATGTTTATGAGGAAGTAGAGCTAACCCAAGGATTTGAATCTAACCATTGCTATCTATGATGTCTCATGTTTCATATGTGATTGATGTGTTTTCATGACTCAGGATGAAGTCGTAGTTACTCACTTACTTGAGGTCCACATGATCTATCGATCCTGGTCATCTGTTTGCATATGTCTTATTATGTATCTATGCACATGTATCTCTTCTCAGTGATGTAGGCTTGTAAGTACCAGGCATCATCTCCACCTAGCTTTACAGGTCTGAGCGATCCCTTAAAATCCTCGATCATTGTTGTTGTTCGGAGATGGTCCATAGTTCACACATGGGAAAACCCTATAGTTTTGATTATTTTACCCAATCTCTTGGTTTGGTTTTGGATTGATTTGAGTACCTTATTTTATATAACCTTTAATGTCAGTCTCATTTATTTGGTTATGAGATATGTAGGATAATGATATTATTTTCTCTCTCTATGTGTTAATTGTATATACATAGTATGCATATATGGGTGCACATGTATATGCATACCTGTATATATTTGTTTATTGATGTGTTTGTAATTATGTTCCTAAGAGCGTATTAGTTATAATCACGATTCTATTTATTTTGATGTATAATGTGGCTTTAGATAAATATAATAAATGCAAAGTGAATAAACAAAAATAATAAATATAATATAAAAGTAAATAAAACTAATTACCTACTCCTATATTTACTCCTACTTTATAGACTCTCTCTCTCTCTCTCTCTCTCTCTCTCTCTCTCTCTCTCTCTCTCTCTCTCTCTCTCTCTCTCTCTCTCTCTCTTTTATGTCTTGGTACTATAGAGGGTGGGAGTGGAACTCGAGACCTATAGTTTGTAAGGGGTCCCAAGTTGCCATTGGGTTAGTGACTTCCTTGAGAAGCATACCCATTTATATTTTATTTATATAAGAGTTAGTTTCTATTAATTATTAAAATAATAATAATAATAATCATTAAACAATATAGGTGGAATTAAATTATTTAATAAGTTCGGTAAGAGAGTACATGAAGGGTAGGTAAATGTTAGTTACCTAAGGGGTAAAACTAACTATTGGTTAAGTTATTTTTATTTATTATTATATTTATTTAATAAATTAGGTGAGGACATTTCTTTACGGGAAGCAAGACCCTCAACCTCTAGAACTACCCAGAGGTTTACTTATAGGGAGAAATCCCCGAGCAGAAGGGAGGGGATTTTGGGAGGCTGGAGAAAATGATTGCTTAGGAAGTTGCATAAGGATTGGGAGAAAGCTAGGCTTGGGAAAAGTGTTGTGTCAGGGACCTCCATCAAATGATCCAGGTAGGCTTTTGAATCTAGAAAAAAGCCTTTTCTGTGTCTCTCTCTCCCTTCTCTCTTTGTTTTCTCATGGTTTATTTTTTTCTTGTGTGTTTATTTATTTCTGGAAGGTTAGAATTAAAATCGTTAAAATAAAACCATAATAACCTTAGTAATAGTCTACTAGAATTGTTTTACTATAAAACAAGTACAGAACCTGGCTCTATTGGTTTTTTTGAATTTTAGGACTAAAAATTATTGCACAGGAATAAGTAAATTTAAAAATAATTAAAACATTAATAATACTAAATAATAAACCTATTAAATTATATGTTCTTTTAAGGTTACAAATTATTTTAATATTTAAAGGTTGTCATGTTTAACTTATAATATTTCATTTTGATAGACTTTATTTAATAAGTTATTTGTTAAATTAAATAAGAAAGATTATTACATTTTAAATTTAATAATTATATATATCATTTAAATCTTTTTGGAAAATTATCCTCTAAACTTTTAGTAGAAAGATAGGAGAAAAAGAAGAAAAAATTATAGGAGTAAAATAAGGAAGAAAAGATAGGAGAAAAATAAGGAGAGATCATAGGAGGAAAATAAATAATTAGAAAGGGGTTTTCTTTAACAGAGAAGGGGAGAATATGGAACCAAAACTATTAAAGTCGAAAAAATTATTTAATAAAAATATATATATGCATAATAAATTAGTAGTATGATAAAATAAAATTCATTTTACCTATTAATTATTAAAATTTATAGATATAAATGATGTATTGTAAATATATATATTTATGACTACACGTAATCAATAGATAAAGAAAATAAGAGAAATTGGGTAATAAATAATTAAAGATGTTGTTTAAAATTTCCGATTTAATTAAAATTAGAATTGGTCTATTTATTTAAAGTGATATTTAAAAGTGATAATGAACTCAATATGTATTAAAATTATATTCATTAGAAAGCTTGTTCTGAATAGCATCATTTAACATCGTATATTTGAAAAAACCATCTTGTTTGGTCCTTTTACGAGGGCTCGAAAGACCACTTTTTTTAAGTTCACTTATTTTCTAAGGCCAAAATTTTAGTTTTGGGGTCTTCTCATGAAGACCCCCTTCACGTGAAGACACCTAGGGGTCTTTGTGCGAAGGTTCTTCGCACAAAGACCCTAAAGTGAAAATTTTGGTGAAGAAACACCCCACCAAAATTTTTCCCTGGGTACTTCGTGTGAAGTTCGTACTTCGAGCGAAGTCAGCTAATGAATTTATTGTGTAAAAAAATTTAGAATGGTATAAAACTAAAACATTTTTTTTCTATTTTATACAGAATTGCAATTAATATATTATCTTTTTCTCTTATTGAAGGCATTTTTTGGAGGAGGATAGCTATTTCTATTTTTTCAAAGGCATAATTTTGGAGAGGATCTAAATATTATATTATAGTATTTTTTGAAGAAGAGAATTTTTATTGGTGATCTTGTGGAAGACATTTTTTGGAGGGAAGAAATGGGGAACAAGAAGGGAAGATAAAGTAAATCTTCTAGGAAAAGGTCACCTGGTACTGAACAAAGAAATCATGAAGCTACATTGACATACTATCATAAAACTAAAGAATCTAAAAGACAAGTTGGAGTAGGAGGGTCAAGTCATGTCGAAGAATTGCACATTGAAGAAGGGTCAAGATCACTCCCTACAGAAGCTCAGACAATTTATGTTGGAGAAGAGTTAAGATCACGTGCTCCTACTGGTATGGATGAACTTTTTAATTTAGCTCAAACTGTAAAGAGAAATATTAATTATAGAAACTTAGATCATTTACTTACAATGGATGTGGAGAATTTTAGATCACTTACTAATGTTCAACCCTTAAGTCTTGCTAAGAAGAGATCAATGAATATGATATTGAGAGAAATATTGGTTAAATTTGATAATTTTAAAATACTTGAACAAGCTCAATTTCTTTTAGTTGTACTTGTAAACAAAAAGCTGGAAGGGGCATTAAAATTATCAGGTATAGACACAACATCAAAGAAGAGAAAAGTTGTTGACATGCAAACTGATATGATTGAAAATCTTAGGAAAGGTTTGAACCAGCTAGGGAAGCAATCTCAAACTAAAGATAAGACCATTACAAGAAAAGTTATGTTGACATCCATTGTAGGTAACACTATGTGATGAAAAAGATAGATATCTCCAATTTCATCTCAGTTTGTTTTTAATAGGAAAACAATATCACGATATGTTAATAGGAGAATACTTTTGGATGATAGCACCTTGGAAGGCAATTGGACAATCATGTTTAGAGCTCCTCGTTCTGATAGGATTGATGAAGGAATAAGAAATTTTGTCACATTATTTTTTAATGATAATACACATCCTTCATCAAATAGTAGAGATGTTATTAGACATAGAATTCTAGCTAATCAATATGAATATCATACGAAACATTGGTTGGACACAACACAACATGAAATGTATGTGTCATTTTGTAGTTCAAATACTAATATAAAGATTCGAAAAACATTGTTTGAAAGATTGAAGCCATATTATATCAAGACAAACAAAGCATTTGAAACATGTTTTCGTTGTTATCATATTGAATTTGATCTCCACTATCAAGTTTTTTGAAACTTTGTAGAAGACACTTATAGGTTTGAAAATGCTCCTCCTTCTAGATGAAGTGATTTCATCTCATCCATTTTATGTGAAAAAAGAGATGATGTAGCTAGATAAATAAATTGCATAAAAGGAATATGTCAAACATGCGCTGATTTGTCTCTTTTTCCTTTGAAAAATGAAAATATTGATGTAACAAAGATGGTAAATTGCAAGAGTTACAAATATGTAAAAAATGAATTTTTTTTTGGGAAAGAATCCAGAAGGTTAGAATATGTTGAGGAGGAGATAAATGTTGGAGTATTTATGGAAAAAAATTTTAAATTGATTCAACCCTACATTCATCATTCTTTTTTTGAAAAGTGGAAAGCACAACAATTCCAAACACTAAGAGATAATTTCCCACTTGGAACTATTTTATCAGTTGTTGATTTTGTAGAAAACTATTCTTTTTTTCATCAAAAAGAAATTTTGTCAGAATACTATTTTTCAGAGAAAATTACTATTATGGTACATGTGTGTTATTGACATACACAATTAGATTTGGATGGTATTCATAGCACATTTGAAGCACAGTTCATCAAGAAAGAATATCATTTTTATATAGGTGATGATAGAGAGCATGACATTCATTATGTAGAACACTGCTTCAAGATGTTTTTTACAAATTTGAAAGAAAGAGGTATAAAAATTGATAAACATTATGTTTGGTCAAATGGATGTGTTGCACAATTCAAATCATCTAGACCATTTTATGTACTATGTAGATATCATCGTAATGAAAACATACCACATGTCTGGAGTTTCTTTGAGAGTGGATATGGAAAAGGTGAACATGATGGTGTCGGAGCTTGCATCAAACGTGGTATACGAAAGTATCAAATGAATTATAAGGGAGTTCATATAAAAAATGCACGTGATGTGGTTGAATGGTGGAAGAAACACTTTGCACCAAATGAGAATGGCATGTCATCAGGATTGACTCAAGTGGTGCCACATAGAAAATTTTGGGAGATAAAAGGTATGCACACATTTTTAAATTATTTGAAAGTGTTCAAATTTTTTATGATATTCTTTATTCAAATTATATTTATATAATGTATTATATATGCATTTTTTCAGGTGTGGATAGAAAAATTATGCATGGTTGCAATAGAATAGAAAAGACGTGATATTTACCTTTAGTTATGAGAACAAATTATCACATTTGGATGTTGAACACTAGGGACTACTCATGATTTTGTTGTCACTGAATTACTGACAATTATGAGGAATGTATCAATCAAGACTGTGGATATGTAGGCGCATAGAATCTAGTGCCACTAGTTATTACTGATACATTTGATAGAGATGAAGATGAAAACTTTGATGATGTCCCTTTAATTTCCACTGATTATGATCATATCTTAGGATTGGTCAAAATTGGTAAGTATATATATTTCACATTATATGGTATATTGAGCTGCAAGTATAGATAGATAGATAGATCTATAGATTGCACTAAGTAAATTTTAAGATCTAACACATGTATATATAAATAAATAATGTGCAGGAGATGTCTATGCAGTGATTGTTGAGTGTGGAAATGTAGAAGGAGTTGGTTATTATTTACTATGTTGTACTACAGAGAGGATGAAGTTACTTGAACCTAAAGAAAGTGATGGAATGTTGTTCCCCATAGGTTTGTACATGTTTTACATCAATATATTTAACTCAATTTGTAAATTTTAAATTTCAACCTTTTAACAAATTTCAAATTTAGTTTGTTTTGTTATTTATATATTGTTAAAATTTGTGACCTATAGGTTCAGTTGTTTTAGAGGGAACATATTTCAAGAAAATCAAAGTAATTCAACATGGTATTCACTCTGTTGATTACCAACCAGACAATAAGGTGTTTCAATATAGTCACCTAGTAGTTATCGCATCCATTTGTCTCCATACAGTTAAATCTCAATGCCGATGTCGTAAGTGGAGACTAGATAGTGAGGATCATGAGAGAATATTACATGTTCTACATGAAAGGTCTGAACCACTTGAGTTGGTCTAAAAAGTATAATATGTATACCTATTTCATGGGTTAGGACATACTTGATATCTCTGGATTAAATTTCATTATACTTTATTTATATATTTAAACATATGATGGACTATAATTTGGTGATATATGATGGACCTATTTGATGGTTCAATGGTTTTAATATATAGAATTTTATATGAATACTTTGATTATTCAATGATTTTTATAGATTGCATATTAGTTAAATATTTTATATATGCTTTGATTATTCAATGATTTTTATGATACTTTTTATGATGCTTATGATTTCTAGATCCCCTTAAGACCTCCCCTTAAGACACTAAAAAATGATGAAATTAGTTAGATTTCTTATGACATGTGTTAGTTCTAGAATTAGTTAGAATAATTATTGTCCATTAGTTACATGTATTAACTAGTTATTTTTTAAGATATTAATTCTAGATCCCCTTAAGACCTCCCCTTAAGACACTAAAAAATGATGAAATTAGTTAGATTACTTATGGCATGTGTTGGTTATAGAATTAGTTAGAATAGTTATTGTCCATTAGTTACATGTATTAACTAGTTATTTTTTATGATATTAATTCTAGATCTCCTTAAGACCTCCCCTTAAGACACTAAAAAATGATGAAATTAGTTAGATTAATTATGACATGTGTTAGTTCTAGAATGACTTAGAATAGTTATAGTCCATTATTTATATGTATTAACTTGTTATTTTTTATGATATTAATTCTAGATCCCCTTAAGACCTCCCCTTAAGACACTAAAAAATGATGAAATTAGTTAGATTACTTATGACATCTAATAAGATCTAATCAAATCATATCATCTAATCAAATAAAATTATCTTAATCAAATAATCTAATCAAATCATATATCATCAAATCAAATCATCTAATCAAATCATATCATCTAATCAAATAAAACCATCTAATCAAATCATATCATCTAATCAAATATATGTCTCTAATCAAATATATGTCTCGAATAAAATATATGTATCTAATCAAATATATGTCTCTAATCAAATATATGTCTCGAATTGAATATATGTCTCAAATCATAAATTGAAAGTATCAAACATATACTAATGACATATATAATGAGTCTCAAATAAAAGATATGTGAAACATGTCCTAAACTAGGGAGTCATCTAGGCACATGCAAATAGAGTGACCCTCTGAGCGACTACCACGAGAATCCTTTGGCTGTGAGGCTGCAACTGATCCCTGTGAATATAAATGCTTGTATATATAACAATAATATAAAATAATTAAAATATTATAAATGCATGTTTAAATTTACATATTTTTAAAACTTACCTGACCATTAATAGGTGTCACATCTGCTGAATCTCTCCTATGAAAAGCATCCTCTAGTTGTGAAGCAGCAACTAACCCCTGAAAATTTAGTACAATAGCTAATTATATACATGTGCATAGTATATATAGTATGTAAAGTACTTGAAATATATAAATACATGTGTACACATGCATGCTTAAACATACATATATCTAAAACTTATCTGACAACTAGTAGGTGTCACATCAAATGGATCTCTCATATGAAGATACTCTAATCCCACACTAGAGGTAACGTGCTCTGCTAACTGTACCTACAAAATATTATTCATTGAACAAACATCAATACACACATCTACAATTAATTGTTCACTAAAACTCCTAAGAAAAGAGAAAAGAAGACTTTATATACCTGGCTCTCAGGAGAAGGAGGATCATTAGTGTGTTGGACCATCATATCATCAACTAAAACTACATCACCCACACCACCTTTAGTCCTGAACCTCTCTAATAATGAGGATTTTAGGGGTGACACTAGCTGGGAGGGGAGTAATGTAGAGCCTGAACCATCAGGATGAAACAAAATATCCGTAAATGATCCAACATTAGTGCTAACATCCACCTGACCCAACCCACAAAATTGATCATCAAATGTGTCTAGGCCCTCAGTGGTGATGTGTACATCTCCCACCTGTATACTTGGCTTTGTAGCTATAGAGTGATCTGTGGGTGCAGAGCACTTTGCACTATGATGTGCCTGACTAGATGGTGTGTCCTATGTCAGTGGAACTACAAGACCCCATAGAAGTCTGATGACATCCCTAACTAAATGTATTGGGATCCTCTACATGTCAGGAATATAACAATAGGACTATAGGAGATCCTCCAAAAAGTAAAGGGTCCTATCTAAATGACTATGATGACCTAAAAGTGCTCGTATCTCTCCAGGTGTAGGAAGACCTATAGTTCTATATGTCTCATCAGTCACACCTGTAGTAGTACTAGATGAAGCCTCAGAAGATGATCATGCTCTACTCAGTCTAGTCAAAATGTATCTACCCATTGATTCTAAAGTGATGAATGTGGTTGCAGAAGCAATTTGTCCTATACTATCCACTACTCCCCTCTAAGAAGCAATGATGGCTCTATATGCAGTAGCAGCCATCACCGATGCCACTGTCAGAGTCTTGTTCCCAACTAGCTATCTATGAGGCTACACAACTCGATCAACCCTATGATACTGATCATAGTTTGCAACCCTACCATGCCCCTGACCATAATATGTTGGAAGATCTAAATAGTTGATCACGAGTCCCAAATGAAACTTACCATACAACTGATGGGATAAAATATAAAAGAATCTGGTCATTATTAGGATAAAAAAACATGGGTATATCATGCATGTGATCTAAGGAGTGACACACCATGTGACCTGATATTCCCTCATAGTGGCCCTCCCCTCATAATGTGGGAAAACCTCTCATTTGATGATTTCATTGGGGACACAGCTTTGAACTGTCTCCAAGGAAACATCACTCGAGACCTTCACCCTCAACTCTCAAAAAATAGTCTCAACTACCTAAGGCATGAAGGAGGTGTGGGATCTCAATCAAGCTGACATCTCCTCCAAACTAGTAAATACACTAATACATGTATCTCTATATATGCTATCTACTAAAGATCTATGGATGGACTCTCTAATTTGAGCCATCTCCGTATCAACAGTCTGAAAAATAGTCACTCTATGAGAAGTGGGAGGTGTATCTTGAGTGGCCATCTAGATAGATAACATGTGAAAGCTAAGTGTTAACAAGTAATTACTTGATTACATGTTATAACTATGTGTAAAATGGAAACAAATATCTGAATATATAAAATTATACTTAAATTTATAATGCTAGAGTGTACTAATAGTCCTAAAGGGTCCTTGAATGTACTAATTGGTATTAGTAGGTCCTATTAGGTCTTACTAGATCTTAAGGGTCCTAGGATGTACTAATTTATTTTAATAGGTCGTATTAGTCATATTAGGTCTTAAGTCAAGTCTTATTAAGTCTTAAGGGGTCATATTAGGTCAGAAGGGGTCCTATTATAGGTCCTAAGGATCCTAAGGATTCTTAAAGAGTTTTATGTCACAATAGTGGTCCTAAAGGAACCTAGAGTGTACTAATAGTCCTAAAGAGTCTTTGGATGTACTAATTGGTATTAATAGGTCCTATTAGGTCAAGAAAGTGGTCTTATTAGGTCTTAAGGGTCCTAGGATGTAATAATTGATTTTAATAGGTCGTCTTAGGTCTTAAGGGTCCTAGAATGTACTAATTGGTATTAATGGGTCCTATTAGGTCAAGTAAGTGGTCTTATTAGGTCTTAAGGGTCCTATAATGTACTAACTGGTATTAATAGGTCCTATTAGGTCAAGAAAGTGGTCTTATTAGGTCATAAGGTTTGCTGAAGGTGATAATAGGTCTTCATATCAATTAATAGAACCTAAGATACATGAATGGGCCCTAGGGAATCCTAAGATACATTAATCGGTCTTAGAGGGGTCATATGTGTCTTTAGATGTCATAAGGTATGGATAAGATTGGACTAGAATGTCTTAAGGCTTCATAGGTGTCATAAATGCTTCTAAGGGATTATAGGTTAAATTAATTGATCCTAATTCATCCTAGGTCTCTTAAGATATTGTAAGGGATGGATAAAGGTCCTAGAATGTCTTAAGGGGTCGTATGTGTCATAAGAAGTCCTTAGGGATCCTAGTATTTCTTAAGGGGTATTCAAGGTGACAATGGGTCCTTGTATGTATTAATGGAACATAATATATACCAATGGGTCATAGGCATCCTAAGATTCTTTAATAGGTCTTGGGGGTCTGAGGAGGTCATATATGTCTTAAAATGTCGTAAGGGATGTATAATGGTCCAATAATGTTAATGGGTCGTAGATGTGATAAGTGGTCTAGAAGTGGTCCTAGGACATCCTAAGATTCTTTAATGGGTCTTAGGGTCCCTAACATTTATTATTTCTTTTAAGATTTCATAAGGAATCCAAATAAGAGTCCTAGAATGTTAATGGGTCATAGGTGCACAATAAGTGGTCCTAAGGGATCCTACATTACATTAATTGATCATAGTATGTCTTAAGGTTTCTTGAGGGAAAAAATGGGTCCTAGATGTGTCTTAAGATAGTGTAAGGGATGGATAAGGGTCCTAGAGTGTCTGAAGGGGTCGTGGGTAACATAAGAGGTCCTAAGGAGTCCTAGGTTACATTAGTGAATCCTCGTATGTATTAATTAAATCTAAGATACATAAATGTGTCCTAGGAAAACCTAAGATATGTTAATGGGTCTTGAGGATTTGAAGGGGTCATATACATATCTTAAAATGTCGTAAGGGATGCATAATGATCCAATAATGTTAATGGGTCATACATGTGATATAAGTGGTCTAGAAGTGGTCCTAGGACATCCTAAGATTCTTTAATGGGTCTTGGGGTTCCTAAGGTTTCATATTTATTGTAAGATTTCATAAGGGATCCAGATAAGAGTCCTAGAATGTTAATGGGTTGTAGGTACAATAAGTGGTCCTAAGGGATCCTACATTACATTAATTAATCCTAGTATGTCTTAAGGTTTCTTCAAGGAAACAATGGGTCATAGATGTGTCTTAAGATAGTGTAAGGGATGGATAAGGGTCAGGTAGAGTGTCTTAAGGGTTCATGGGTAACATAAGAGGTCTTAAGGGGTCCTAGGTTACATTAGTAGATCCTTGTATGATATTAATTGAATCTAAGATTCATAAATATGCTCTAAAACAACCTAAGATATGTTAATGGGTCTTCATGATTTGAAGGGGTCATATATGTCTCAAAATGTCATAAGGGATGTATAATGGTCCAATAATGTTAATAGGTCATAGATGTGATATGTGGTCTAAGGGATCTTAGGTTACATTAATTGATACTAGTATGTCTTAAGGGTTCTTGTGGGTAATGATGGGTTCACATATGTATTGACAGAAGCTAAGATAGATGAATGGGTCCTAGGACATTTTAAGATATAATAATGGGTCGTATGGGTCCTAAGGGGTCCTATGTGTCTTAATATGTCATAAGCGATACGTAATGGTCCTAGAATGTCTTAAGGGGTTGTAGGCATCATAATAGGTCCTAATAGATCATAGGCTACATTAATTCATCCTAATATGTCTTAAGGAGCCTTGAGGGAAATAATGAGTCCTTGTATATATTAATGGAACCTAACATGTACATCAATGGGTCATAGGACATCCTAATATGTATTATAAGGTCTTGAGATTCCTAAGGGATCCTAAGTGTCTTAATATGTCGTAAGGGAGGGATAAGGGTCCTAGAAACTTACTGCACTAAATTTTTTTAACATATTCTAACATACTACTAGATCATTTTAAAATATTTAACTATGATTTTGTATAATTTCTACAAACTAAAAATTCTTTAAAATAAATAACTAACTAATATTTACTAACTTTACTAAAAATTTGTGTACATGTCAGAGAGAGAGAGAGAGAGAGAGATTAGACTAATATTTACTAACTTTAAACTTTAAATTTAAAAAAATAAATATTTTTAATAATTCCTATAAGATCTTAATGTTTTCTAACATTTTCTAACATTTCTACTACAGTTTCTAATGTTTTGTAAATATTTTCTAACAGTTTCTAACAAACTACTACCATTTTCTAATAGATTCTAACATTTATACTACCGTTTTTAATATTTTCTAACATATTCTAATATTTAACTATGATTTTCTAACATTCTACTATCAATTTCTAACATATTATAATATTTAACCATGATTTTCTAATATTTCTACAAATAAAAAATTATTTAAAATAAATAACTAACTAAAATAAATATAAAACATATAATATACAATAAAAAATGAGAAAAATGCATGTACTTGATACTACTAATAATCTGAAGATGTCGAAAAAGATTGGGAGGTGTTGATGTAGTACTAGATGTCACTACTTCGCTCCAAGCCCTGGGGTCTGCAAAAATCTAAATAGTAACAATGAAAAATAAAAAAGAATTGTTAGAAATACATAATGAATTCCATTCATAAGGGGCTTCGCGCGAAGACCCCCCTTCGTGCGAAGTACCCTACGTAAGGTACTTCGTGTGAAGTGGGGTCTTCGCTCGAAGCCCCCCGTGTAGGGTACTTCGCATGAAGTGGGTCCACTACTTCACCCAAAGTATTAACTTCACACAAAGACTCTAAAATTTTGTATTTTCATAGAACGCCCATTTTCTTTGCCCAAAAAATTGGGACACAGCTTTGTGGGATCACCCTATGAAGCTAACTATAATTTGGACATAGGTTCATTTTGCAATCCATAACATTCTCTGTGTGTATCAAAATTTAGTTTTTGTTTTTTTGTTAGAAAGAGGACATCAATACCTAGTGCCTAGATTTTCTTTCTTAGTTTACTATTTTACCACAAGCATTTAACACAAAAGTTTATATATGGTGAAAAATATATGTTTAGTAAAGCTAAAAATATGAAGTTATAATAAGCTCAATATTTAGTAAAATTATATTCATTGGAAATATTTTTTTGAACAGTACCATATAATTTTAGAATAACTGAGAGGGGGGGTGACTTAGTTAAATCAGTTATCCTACAGTCCCATACCAAAAGATGTACATTATAAAACAATTTCAATAATTTATGCAACTCGATAACATAATATATCAATCTGTCTGTTCACTTTACCAAATACCAGTAATTATCCAAACTGTGATTACTAACTAAATCAACTATGCATTATGTAAAGTGTGATAGAAAAATAATCATAAAAAATAACACATAACACAATGATTTAACGTGGAAACTCTAATAAGGGAAAAACCATCTAGGACTGGTAACCCAAAATAATTGACTCTTCTGAAGTGAGCTCGGTAAAGATCCAACCCTATTAAAGGTTACAATGCACACTGTTAGGTGTGCCCTGGTTACATGATTTATCACTAATAGCTAACTTTTGATCAGCATTCACTATGGGGTCAACAAGATAACACATTGCATTCAATGAATGTCATAGGGTAGTACAAGAAGACTGTTAAGTCTACTCAGTTAAGAGATTTTGTGAATCAATGGTTAAACTGATATAGTGCTGATCTGATTCAAACACAACTTAATTACAAATATTAAAATATATGCTATGCCCATTAAATCCTCTGATCATTAATCAATTCACTTCCTTAATATTTCTCAACTTACTTTACTCGGTAAATAGTTCTCCGAAGCTCAGTAATGTCTGCAGCTTGGTTATTTCTGTAACCAGTTTGATCAGGAATGCATGAATAAAGTCTTCACATGAAATCTCAAAAGTCTTCTTCTTTCTAGTGTGTTTCAATAATAAAACTCATATCTATTAAATAGACAAGTAAACCATTTTCATATCATCCATTAGATTTTGCCTCATAATCTCCATCATCCATTTTGTCACTTAACCCTTCCTTGGAAGATGTGTCCTTAACACGTTTCAATCTCATCCTTTTGATCATCTCTAAATTATGTCAGCCATGGATCTCATAACTAATTTCATCCTTAACCTCAAAATCATAAGAATGTCCAGGTCATAAAATTCAGTCAGTTGTTCTTAGCATTTAATGTTTTCATCCATACTCTATTAATACTGAAATGTGTTGATGATAACTAACTTAGTTATTACTATCACTCGGTATACACTGCACTGGCTTAGTGTATACAAAAATCTTGATTTACCGACCACATTGACTTGTTCAAATTCAATTCTCTTCTTCATAGTAGATTAATGTAACATGCTCAAGTCAATAATATAAAGCCATATTGACTTGCCCAATGTTTACCTTATCCTTATCTATCATATCTATATTTTCCTTATGTAGATATCCCATTTCTTCATCTTTTCTACCTTCAACAGATGTTTAGATGTTTGTAACTATCATTGATAAGTACTATCAAAACTAGTTGACATCAATGACAACATATTGACTGATTTAATCATCTTACATATCACTTCAGTAGCTTGGTGATCTCTAATCATTGTTCCTTCAGTTCATCTGAATATTCAATCAGTTGTAGATCAACAATCTCTCCCTTTGGCATTGATGGCAACACAAAAAGTATGAAAATATGCCAAACACATACCAAACATGTATTCTACAACTATGTAAGTAAATGTTGTAGCTCGATAATCTCTCCCTAGCATGATATTTAATATATTTAATCACTACAAAATAAAACAACATTCCATGCAGACTCTTGCTATGGATTTGATCTTTGTCAATTCTCAGATTCAAATATATGTTCTCAATAACAGATTCTTTTCATATGCAGTTTATCCCCCTTTTTTTTAATAACTAATCTTTTCATATGCATTTTCTCTCCCTTTGACAACAATGCCAAATAAAATAAACATCTTTGCAGTAGGCAAGTAATTCTCTGTTGTTCGGTCCTTCATGTACTGATAAACGAATTCATGTTCCAACTTCTACAATCTTTCACAACTTTAGAAAACATAAAGTGTGAGCTATGTGCATCAACATAAATGATCTTCTGATAAAGTATAGTTTGATGCAACCTCCTGATCACCTTAGTGACCGATAGAGAGGGGACAGAGCCCTAGTCTATTCCTCAAGTATTCAAATGTGTCCTTCGGTAAGGGTTTTGTGAAAATATCAGCAAGTTGTTCTTTGAATGTTACAAATTCTAGTTTCACCTACTTCTCTTGAACTTGTTCCCTTAAGTAGTGATACTTAATAGATATGTGCTTTATTTTTGAATGAATCATAGGATTTTTAGAAATATTAATGGCACTAGTGTAGTCACAATATATAATCACTGGGTCAGTGATTACCTTTGTCATTCCTTCCAACACTTTCTTAATCCAAGCAATATTTGAACAATTTGCAGTAGTAGAAACATGCTCTTCTTTAGTAGTAGATTGAGAAATGCATGCTTGCTTCTTGATTATCCAAGTCATAAGCCTTTCTCCTAAAAAGAATGTTCCACCGATTGTGCTCTTCCGGTCATCAACGTTTCCAACCCAATCTGCATCAGTATAAACTTGGAGTTCAAATTTGCCTTCCAATGTGTACCATAAACCATAGTCTTTTTTCTTCTTCAAGTATCTCAAAATTCTTTGTACTACAACCATATGTGAGTCCTTAGGATTGGCAGAAAATCTTCCCACAATCTCAACTACATGTGCAATATCAGGCCTACTATGTACCACATACCTTAGTTTTCCAATCATAGATTGGTACAGTGTCTCATTTACTTCTGTACATTCATCATCCTTTGTCAAATTACATCTAGTAACCATCGTGTTCCTACTGGTTTTGCATCTTTCATGCAAAAAATTTTTAACACTTCTTTAATGTATTTTGATTAAGTGATGAAAATCCAATCATTCTGTTGTATAATCTACAAACCTAAAAATAATTTAATCGCTCCAAAAATTGACGTCTCAAATTCCTTTCTCATTTCATCAGCAAAAGATTTGCAAATCAGATCATGTCCACCAAATATTATATCATCAACAAATATTTCAGCAATCAAAATATTATCATCAGATTCTCCTTTCATGTACAAATTATTGTTTTCACTAGTTCTTACAAAGCCAATAGTGATAAGATAAGCATGTATTCTTTCATACCATGCCCTCGGTGCTTGCTTTAGTCCATATAAAGCTTTGTGTAGTCTACATACCATGTTCTTCTGATTTGGATAAACAAAACCTTCCAGTTGTTCTATGTAGACCTCCTCCTCAAGAATTCCTTTCAGAAAAGTTGATTTCACATCCATTTGATATACTTTGAATTCCTTATGTACAACATATGCAAGTAATATACAGACTCCTTCCATTCTAGCAATAGGTGCAAAGGTTTCACCATAATTATACCTTACTCTTGTGCATATCCCTTGCAAATGAGTCTTGCCTTATTTCTAGTGACCTCACCATTTTCATTCAACTTATTCCTAAAAATCCACTTAGTACCAATACATTTTTATCTTTCAGTCTGGGTACCAATGTCCATGTTTTATTATTCTCAATCTTTTCAATTTCCTCATTCATAGCCTTGATCCATTCCTCATTTTCTAGTGCATCCCTAACATTCTTAGGTTCAAAATAACAAACTAAGCATGTGTTTTGTCTTAACTTAATTTGAGTCATCATGCTAGCTTTCTTATCTCCAATGATTTGATTCTATGGATGGTGTCTTCTAACAAATCATGCTAGCACTTGTTCTCTTCTTTGTTCATCATTCAGTTTAGGTTCATTTTCCTACTTGGTAGCTTCTTCCTAATTGTGAGTTTTTACTTGTTGATTCTCGGTAGCATTTTCCTGATTATCGATAGACTCAGCCTGTGGCTTTGGTAGATATCCTAGATCTTCAACATATGTAAACCTACCATAGTCTTCTAGTTCCTTCATGCTTTCTTCATCATTCTTTTCAGCAAACTTATCAAATTTTACATTAGTACTTTCCACCATTTTATTAGTAGCCTTGTTCAAACATTTGTAAGCTTTACTCTTAGTAGAATATTCTTAAAATATTCCTTCATCACCTTTAGAGTCAAATTTACCATTCCTATCATTTTTCAGAATATAACACCTACTACAAAAGATTCTAAAATAACTTACATTTGCTGTATACCCAAATCATAACTCATGAGGTGTCTTGTTCATGTCTTTCTTCAGTTGAACTTAGTTCAGGGTGTATACTACAGTACCAACTACCTCTCTCTAGTACATTTGTGCAAAAATTTTCTCTATCATCAATGCTCTGGCACAATCAACAATAGATCGGTTCCTCCTTTCAGCAATTCCATTTTGTTGCGGTGTCCTTGGTGTAGAGACCTATCTCTTGATTCCCTTCTCATTACAGAAATTAGTGAACTCATTAGAAATAAAATCACCTCCTCTATTAGATCTTAAACATTTCAATTCTTTCCCAGTTTCTTTTTCAACTTTAGCCTTATACTATTTGAACATTTTGAGTACCTCAAATGTTTCTTTCAAGACCATGATTGACGTCATCCTAGAATAGTCATCAACAAATAGAATAAATATTTGTCACCATAGTCACTTTGAGTTCTCATAGGACCACATAAGTCAGTGTGTACCAACTCCAACATACCTTTAGATGAGTAGTCTTTACTTTTAAAACTAGATTTGGTCATCTTTTCTGACATTTTTTACACATAACATGATCAGGTTTGGTTAGACTCGGTAACCCTCTAACTTTTTTCTTTCTACTGATCTTAATCATGTTATCAAAGTTTACATGACATAACCTCTTATGCCATAAACAATTATCTTAATTTTTCACTAGTAAACAAGAAGATTCATCATTGTCAAGATAGAAAAAATTACCTTTTGACTATCCTCCAGTACCAACAAGCTTTCCATTTTCATCAAATATTTTCACCTTCTTTGTTTCAAATGCAAAGCGGTGACCTGAGTTATTCAATTGTGCTACACTCAAAAAATTATAGTTAAGTCCTTTTACCCAATATGCATTTTCACACCTAATTATGTTATTCAATAAGATAGACCCTTTTCCTTTCACTACGCAAGGTGTATCATTTCCCATTTTCATTGATCCTCCATTATAATGTTCAAGATGTTCAAACTTATCTTCATCACCAGTCATGTGATGTGTACGGCCACTATCAATGGTCCAAGTATCATTCTTACTAACTTTAGAGATAAGATTGTTTCTACATACCTTTCCTCCTATTAGCATGTGCAAAATTTTATGGCTCCTAGTCTTTTCCCCTACTCTCTGCAATGTTTTTTCTACTCCCTAGCATGAACCTTAGGCAAAACATTCATACTCTAGCCATTAGGTTTCAAAACTCAAGTGTACCCTAGCCCTATTCTTTTCACGCGTTACCTCTTTATCGGGTCACTTAAAAGCACCTAATCCGCATGTGCCTTTTAAACAAGTTCCTTTTACCAAGTTCGCGGTTAGGTCTTTTATGTCTTGGTGGGTCCCTTTTAATTTTTTTCCTAAGTCTCAGCTCCCCGACCGCTTTAATATCTCCTAAGGTTCTTGGCTTTTTCTTGCGGAGTTGTCAATGGGTCCACCTACCATATGCCTTGTCAGCATTTTTTGATTGGTCCACGGGTTAGTGATTGTGCGTTTGTCAGTGGGACATGAATTTTTGAAGGCTCAGTGGGACCTGACAGTGTCAGAGAATCGATGGTTGGCATAAGTTCACACGAGGTTTGTCAGAGCCATGTGATCTTATGCCAACCATTGATGTTACTTTTTGTCAGGCGGCAATTCATCGGTGGGTCCTATTTGCCAGGTAGTTCTTGTGTGCCACGCTGTTCTGAGTTGGTGGATTTTCATTCATCTGCATGTTGATGAGTTGGTTTATGTCAGAGGGCCCACGTTGAAATCTTTTAATCTAACGGTTCACGTATGATCACAAGGAATATTCCAAGCCTTTGCGATCATGCGCCATCCGTCAGATTTTATTCCATTTTGCCAAGTTGCCTATTGTACTCAGTGGATCTGGTGTGACACATGTGCTTGCAGTTGGAGGTTTCTTATTGGTTGATGGTAGCAGCGGTGGTTTGCTGGTGGTTAGTCGCATGTTTGCATAGCCTTTTACAAGGCTATGCGATCATGTGACTAACATTTTCTGTCAACTCCATGCGGTGACGGTTGCACTGGCAGTTATGTTCACGGGTTGTCGTATGTTCGCATAGCCCATTTTTGGGCTATGCGATCATGTGACAGGGTGCCACATGTGCTGGGGCCCATTTGTGGCTATTTGGTGGGCTCGGTGGTAGATGGTGTCATGGTAGTTTCCAGTTGGTTTGAGTTGGTGGGATGATAAGTTTGAACGTGGGCCATCATTCTCTGCAGGCACCAAGGATTTAGCCATTGTGATTCAAATTCAAATTTTTCAGGACTTCTGGCAACCAGAAAGTACCAAATTTATGGAATTCATTGCAGAATTGACCCTGTTCAGTGAGATATGATTGGTTTTCCATTTGCGGTGTGGTCCAGGGTGCTGTTGGATTATTTACAAAGCTTGTATCATTTCGGTTGTGTGCTCAAGGCTTGTTGCAGGGTGTCCTTTTGAGCTCAATTTTGTGATCCCCTGTACCTGTAGAGAAGAATTTCATGATTGTGGATCAGTTCAGGATTTCCTCTTTCCTGATTGACTGTGTTTCCTGCCCCTGTAATAAGTTTTTAGACCATTTCCAGCAGGTCGGGTGGTTGAAGCCCTAACCCTAGTCATCTGTAGCTTGTTGCAGATTTTCAAGAGGACTAGGGGGTATAAGTTGCAGAATTTTTGATTTTGCAAGGGTTCCAAAACATTGTTTCTTTTGGTCCTTGGTTTTTGACTGTAATATACTGATAGAAGTCTGGTTTTGTGACTTTTCTGATCTTGGTATCATTCTGATTGTATATTGATTCTGATTGTGTTAATGAAAACATCATTGAATCCCAATCTTGTATCTTGTGTACATCTTCTTGCTTGTCTCTAATCTCATATATGTTAATACCACAAAGCATGTTAATGTATGGTTAAAAAAGAGTATTTTGAATTTATCTTTGAGTTCCTAACAAAGTTAGGATTAAAGTCTTCTAGGTGAATTCAGTGAGTTTGCAGTCAGGTGTAGAATTTGATGTCCTTGTGCTTGAGGGAAAGGGGTAATAGGCAAAGCACTTACCTTGGATTCCGCTATGTTTGATTTGAGGTATTCAGTTGAGGTATACAGTCAGGTTACTTTGAGCCCTGGGATAAGGCACTAGTCCTTCCTCTTGAGGTATGCATGGTTAACAACTACAAACACAAACATTATTTGATAAATCTTTAACAATCTTATATGAGATATAGTGGAATATTGTTTTAGACTTCTTTAGAGAAGTGAGTCAAGGGTACACCTGCCCAAGCACTGAAGCTCAAAGTGTAGAAGGATCTTTTGATCCTTGTCAGTTGGCCCTCTTCCTTATGGACTTTGGAGTGGTGATAGAGTTAGAGTTTTATTTAAATTATCCATCAAAGTGTAAATTTGCAAGTTGAAGATCAAAGGGAATAATCCATAACCAACACCTCCTCTTCTGAATCATCTTCCATTGCAACAAATGCCACTTCAATTTCATCATCAGTGTTGGTGTCAGTGTCATCTTCATTTTCTCCAACAAGGTAACATGTCTTTTTTCCTTTGTCCTTGTAATATCAGTTGTCTACGTTGTAGTGTCTGTTTCCTCTGTTATTCCTTCTGCCAAACTTTCCATCACCACATCGGTCATTTTCTTTATCTTCCTCTTTCCTGTTCGAACATCTAACAAAAATATGGCCAATCTCTTTACAATTAAAACAAGCTAAAGGTGAATTTCCCTTATATCTTCCTTTACCTTTTTTAAGTCTATGGGCTATAAGTGCTTCAAGCTCATCTTCATTGTCACTGTCACTTTCATTCTTTATATTATGCTTACTGCTAGATTTACCAATCTTAAGAGATGACATAAAAGCATACTCAACACTCGATACAACACTATTGTCATAATTATTCATCTCAAAAGTAGTTGACTTTCCAATCAAACTATCAAGAGTAAGTGTGCTATTAGGTGTAGACCTCATTTCATGAATAGTAGATATTATGATTGCATAAATAGGCAACAAGGTTCTCAGTATCTTACTTACCACATTAATATTAAGAAATAGTACCTTCTGCTCCTTAAATAGCATTGACTACCTCTTTGATTCGGTTAGAGTATTGTGTGATGTTCTCACCTTCCTTCATCTTCATGTCATCAAATCTGCCTCTCAAGATTTCAACTTTGGCTAGCATTACATTCACATCACCACCATAAACTAGAGCAAGTTTATCCTGTATTTTCTTCATTGTAGTATAATCCTTGACATCTTCAAATTCAGCATCAGATAGAGAAGCAAAAATGTCTATCATAGTAATATTATGTTTATGTAGGTCTCTCAACTGATCAATAGTCAAAGGTCAAACAGTCGGTTGTAAGTAGCCATTGTGAAGTAAATGTATAGAATATTCTCCAATTCCAAATATGTGGAGCCTCATCTAGCTTTTCCATGTGGAGAAGTTATCTTTTTTCAGCTTAGACACTTCCTTCTTATATATCTTGAGATCTTTCTACTCAAGTCCTTAAAACTTTCCTCCAAGCAACCAATACATCTCTAATACCAATTGTTAGATTAACTAAGAGGGGGGGTGAATCAGTTAAATTATTTATCCCACAGTCCCATACCCAAAGATGTAAGTTAAAAAACAATTTCAACAATTTATGCATCTCAGTAACATAAAATATCAATGTGTCTATTCACTTTACCGAACACCAATAGTTATCCAAACTATGATTACCGACTAAATCAACTATGCAGTATGTAAAGTATGATATAAAAATAATAAATTTTAAAAAAAAAAAACACAATGATTTAGCGTGGAAACCTTGCTAAGGGAAAAACCACCTGGGATTGGTAACCCAAAATAATTCACTCTTCTAAAGCGAGTTTAGTAAAGAGCCAACCATGTTCAATTTTAACCTTGTAAATTTTATGCACCAAATTGAAGTGTTAGGTTTTCTTGTGAAATTTTACCTTGTAAATTTTATGTACCAAATGAGAAATGAGATTGTGATGTTTGGGCATACAGGGTAAATTTTAGTGCACAAATTTAAAAAATGAATAAATTGATTAAGTTAAAAATTAAATGTTTTCTTAAATGTATGTTGAATGTAGGAATGTAAATTGTATGATGTCCTCACTTATGCAATAGATCAATATTATTTTAATTCATAGATCATGGATGTATGACTACATGATATGCTTGAATGGAAGGAAAAAGAATGGATCTTGGGTGTAAATATCCTCCATTAACAACTTACTCCTTGATCTCTTATGAAGAGAGAAGCTAGATATATGGAAGGAAATGTATGTTGGTTGAATGGATTAAATTCCTTGAATGAATACTTTCTTGTACTAGTTGAATGCATAATAACTTTCTTGAGAATGAATTCTTCAGATATTTTAGTTGTTTGTGTGTGAAAATGAAGACATGAAGCCTCCTTTTATAGTGATTTTAGGATCAATTTTTGTGAAGGCCAACTCCACTGCTAGGGAAAAGGAAAATACTTTGTCTTAGGTCCTAAAACTCCCCAAAATTAATTTCATGAGGTATAGGTTGCACCAAGTATGACCCATATGTAAAAGGGCTAATTTTGAGGTAAATTATGTAGGGTTTTGAGAAGTATCTGAAATTTTGGAGGAAAACATAAAGATGAAGGGGAAAATAAAGCAAAAATCTATCCAAAATAAATAAGAGCACTAAAATGGAACCTAATTTGTCCTAGAGCTTCCAAAATAATGGGTTTTGACTTTGTAGGAATATACACTTAGAAATGTGACCTCAATTATTACATTTGAAACATGTCACATTAGATTTTCTATACCCTAAGTTCACTTAGTTTTTCCTCAATTTACATTGCTTCACCATGTGTCCAAATTTATTACATGTGTAGCACCTTATGTCCCATTTTTTTATAGTATTGTCCACCACAAATTTAAACTCACTTGATTTGTGCACATAGTTGTCTCATTTGAAATATTGACCTAAGCAAGATGTAGCATTTAACTTCTTATTGCACTGAGTTTACCTATGACCAAATTTGTTGCATACAAAGCATTTTCCTTGTTTTTTTTTTTGCATTAGGTTGTCTTAATAGTGTCCTTCTAGGACTTCAATTCTTATTTTCTACTAAGGAATTATTTTTACCTTATCCTAAAATTTCTCCCTTCTGATAGCTAAGTCCCTATGTATCTTCTTTCATTCTTTGACTAAATCAAGTTGTCCATCAAGCTTTGTCGAGCTAGATTTGATTTTTATTTTTTTTAAATTTGCATTAGCAAGCTAACTCCTAATAATTTCATTCACCCTTTCAATTTCTTCCCCATTATGTCTAGATTCATCAAGATTAAGTTGTAATGGTCCAATCTCACAATTTAGTTTGTGACACTCACTAGATATGTCCCTTAAGGATTTCTTAAGATGTTCTTCATTCTTCTTCCTTGCAACAATATCCTTAGTAATCTTAATCACCATAACTTCCATCCCATGCTTCATATTTTCTTTTTCTTTTCAAGCCAATCACATTCATCTGTCTTCTCCTTCAAGTCTTGTGAATCACCAATGCTTCCTTTTTGCTTCATTTTCTCAAGAACATCTTTTCTCTTGTACATAGATATGTTCAATTATCCCTTCAAAGTCTCAATGAATTTTTCATCTTTCTTGAGTCTCTTTTATAATTTTAAGTTATGAGAATTTGATTTATCAAGATATTCAAGTGCAACCAGGATCTAATTTTGAACACTGTTAGAAACTATTGAATCACCCATCAAGATCTTCCTCAAGATGCTAGACTTCCTTTGAGGCATGAAGCTCTAATACCAACTATGGGTATTAAGGAACACTGAGATGGGATGTGAATTAGTGCTCTACATTTTTTAACTTTAGTGATTAGATTCTTCAACCATAAACCAAATGAAATTAAAAATAAGGACTTGAAACATAAAGAATACATCCACAACATCATAACACAATATTTTTTTGTGTGTGAACCCTATTAGTGGAAAAGACACGGTGGGGATGGAACCCACATTATTTACTCTACAAAAGTAAGTAACCCTATTAAAAGTTTAGGTACAAAAGTGGGAATGCACATGCATTCAGGCTTAGAGCCTAGATCTCACTACTCAATTATAATAGGGGCTACAACCTTTGGGAAGGATTGTTGCATTTATAAAATGCATGGACTACAATCCAAAACTAATAAATTGGATTGCATCATCTATAAATGCAATATTAGTTCCATTTAAGTATAATAATTGAATCAGTACTCTGCATACCAAATATCTACTCAACTCTAATTTGACCCTCTTCTTACATCACCTTCACACATATAAATAATATCGTCTCTCATGTATATCAGTATGTAACTAAATAAATTGATCTTATATACCAATAATAAAACTTAAGATCACCACTAGGCTGGCCATAAGAACATATAATGAATATATGAAATGTGTAGAACTATCAACCAAATCCATAAGAAAATCATAACACAAACCTAGAGAATCTACATAAAACCATTCTCTCATGTAGTCCATATATCTTCAAACTCATAAAACAATCATCCAATTGATCTATTAGGATCACTTAATGATCTATTACACCTTATCATTGTTCTTCACTAAATTATAAGGAAAATGCCAAATAGATCTCCATAACTTTATCAAATAATAATAGTAAGTGGTGTTCACCTAGAATAAGATAGAATATACCTCTGCAAAGCCCCTCCTAGGATAACATCTCAAAACTCAAAATTAGGTGTTTGTACCAAACCATTTCCTGAATCTTGTAAATTGTTATTTCTCTGCCATACTTAACCAATTTTTTCTTCAAACCTTCAGAAAGACAAAAACATGATGAACAAACATATGAAATGCATCTAGTTTCATCAATGAAAACATATAATTCCCCAAGAGAAGTGGCTCTTTCCAACACTATATTTCTCGATCATTATTTGACCACTCAATTTTTTTTATTAGAATCAAATGATTAGTGGCAACCTCCATGCCCAAATCCTCCAGGTCTGAGATACCAGTTCCTCTCCATTAGGGCCGTATTTTTTACTTATATAATTTCCATTTTTCCATGTTCCATCCTAAGAGAATTATTGTGACTAAAGAACCATTCTCATATTCTACCCATGTAGCTCCAACTAATATTTAATTCCCTATCCCTAGCAAGAAATGAGTCAAGAAATTATTAGTGATGAGGAGGCTATATTGGTGAACAAGACAATATAAATGATATTTCTAACCCTAAGTTCTCAAAAAGATTGGAAAGACTCACAACTAGTATAGGAAAAAGGAAGAAGTTGGTTGATTATGAAGATGAGCTGAAGGAAGATGATGCAATGGATGGAGGAGACACAAGGAGGATAGAAAGCTTGGCTAAGTCCACAAGTGAAGATTCTACACACATATATAGAAATTCCTAAATCAAATCATTGGACCTAACAATAGGAGTTTTATTGGAGGAAGAACATACTCATCTAGGGAGTAGTGCTAGTACATGTGCTAACTATAAGAAAACTATGGTAGAGTTGTGTATGCCTTAAATAAGAAAGTGCTAAAGATGGAGAAAAAGATGGTCAATATATATAGGTTTAGTACGTGTGTGATGAATAGCTTGACCACCTCTCTATACTTGATGGAAAAGAAAGTGTTGATAAATGATGTTGAAAAAGAAGTGAACTACAAGGATCTTTTTAAGTTCCTTATTAATGACTGGAGCAATTTTCTTTCTTAGCCATTAGTTAGCTAGTTTTATATCATTTAGTTTTTTGTACAATATGTTCCTAAGACTCTTAATCCTATTACTATATCTATTTTGTATTTTGATATAATGAACTAATGTTGTTAGTGTGTTGTTAATGTCTAGTTAATAACTTGTTGAAGATGGGTTCGGGCTATTAGTCTAAAAAGTGAACACCCTAGTTTTAGTGCTTACAATATAAAAAAAACATAAAATATCTCATCCTATTAATCTATTGCATGATTCCTCAAAAAATATCAAGTTTTTTTTATAAGCCAAGAGAATTAGCTTGAAACTTAACATTTTTAGTGAGGCCAAATCATCCTCCATAAAGTATCATAATAAAGAAACATATTTTTTGCAACTTATCAAGCTTTTTTAACATAAATAGTTTTAAAGAATTATATCATGTAAATGATTTTATGATATTTTAAATTTAATATTAATCATTTCAAGGATTAACTACTGAATCCCTAGAAGGCCCCTATGCATTCATGCCTCTCATGCCTCATAACTTCAACTCAACAACATCATATGTCGTGCATTTTAATATTTTTCTAATTCTTTAATCATCCATATTAAATATAAAAAAAATACAATTTATTCTTAATAAAAATATAAATAATTGAAAATATTTAATTAATTATAATTATAATAAATTAAATATTTTTATTTCTTTTTATTTAAATGTTAATAAATAATAAACAATATAGTAATGTAATATAAATATTTATATATTTTGCAAGTTTCTAAGTTAAAGAAATTTTAAACATTAAAGTTAATAAATTTGTAATAGAAATTATTTTAAAATTCTATATTAATATATTATGAAAATTAAGTAATTAAAATTTAATATTCATACTAGAAACTATTTTTAAATTTAATATTAACAATTTTTTTAAAAACTAATTTTGAAATTTAAAAAGAAACTATTTTTAAATTTGATACTATATTTTAAAAATTAAATTAAAGTTATTAATATTAAAAACCAATGTAAAGTTCTATATTAAAAATATTTTTAAAATTAGAAACTATTTTATTAACTATTTTTAAATTTTATGTATAAATTTTTTAAAATAATTATATCAATTAAATTTAAAAATTCTATACCAAAAAAATTAGAAACTATGCATGTTTTAAAATATTCAAAAGTCCATTTTATATTTTTCATAATAAGTATTATATAATATTTAAAGGAACTATTGGTGAAAGAAAATTAACTAATCATATAATTTCTAATTTTATATTAGAAACAATTTTCAAATTTTATATAAAAAAAATTGTAATGGTCATTAGTAATGCATCTATGGGGCTTGCTGGTGGTTTACTGATTTCATCTATTCCCTTGGTCCTATTCTATTCTTCTATGGTTTGGATTGAGAGACGTGATTTAAAAATTAGAAATTGTTCTAATATTTGAAAAATTCTAAATTCATTTTTATTCTTATTAATATGTATTATATAATGATTTGCTTCTTATATAATGAAAATAAAACAACCTAATTGTTAGGATTCCCCATGTCATATGGCTCTGCAAATTTTTGCTTAGAATAAATCATTCAGTGTCGAAACCCTAGATCGCAATATTCTCAAAAAAGAAGTATGCAGATTCCATTGGAAATTACGCTATCCTTCCCAAACAAAGATAGAAAGAGATTCATGTCAATATAGAAAATGAATGGAAGACAGTTTCAAGGTCACGTAGAACAACACATGATAAAGGTATGTGCCCTTTCTTCATTCCTACATCCAATCACTTTATTGTTCTAATGACTTCTTCCTCTAGGGATTTTCCTAGGGTTTCTTTTCAAGAGAAGAATTCAAATGGACTTCACAATGGTGGAAATATAAACCCTATCCCTATTAGATCTGATGACCCTAGGGAAAGTAAAACCAAACCCTATTCTCACTCCTCCTCTAAGGAAATAGAAATATAGTCTCCTCCTCACCGTAGATCTGGAACCCCATATAAACCTTGCTCATCTAAGATTAATTTGAATGGGAATATGGGTAGCCCTTCAAATTTCTTGGATGACTCTCAAACCAACACATTAAAGAATCGCCCATCTTCGTCAAACAATCTAGTTGACTATGGTAAGATTTTCTCTCTTAACGGTATGAAAAAAGGTAATATTTACTCTCCTCCTCATAGAAGATTTGGTGTGGAAGGGAAAATGCATAAATTTTTCAATAATGCTAAATGTGGTAAAGTGACCAATACTCTATTTTTGGCTAGCCCTAACCAAAAAGAGAAAAACATGAAAATAGAACTTAAAGATGGACTAATAGAAAGTACACAAAAAGTATGTGTAGTCTATGGTTTAATATGAAGATGGAATGGATTTAGAATACTACTAGACAAGATTGCAGAGTGGCTGAAAGGGGAAGTGTGAAATAAGGTAAGTACTATTATACTCACTGAAAATTTCATATATATAGATTGTAATAGTAAAAAATTGAAAGAAAAATTACTTCTTGAAGGTTGTATGAAATATAGAGACATATATTTTACAACCTTAGACTGGATCCCCTTCTTCAGTCCCTCTAATTTGAAGGAATTTTTGTAGAAAGGGAAATTCTCCTTAAAAACCTCCCAGTGGAACTCTCCAATAAATAAACATTAAGAAAAATAGGAAATTGGATAGGTAAATCTGTAGGTTTTGTAGACCTGGATTAGTTTCATGTTGGAAGAACCATAATTGTAAGAATCAACTTAAATGTGAGTTTTATTCCACCTATTGAAATATGTTGCAAATCCTCATCTATATTCATAACCCCCACAATAGTAAAAAAAATGTATATGGTTCGAAAGAAGGTTCAAATTACCAAACCCCTATTAAGAAGAGTAACCATGACCAAAGTAGTAATGCGAAGGCAAAAACAAAGATCACACCCATACAGAATTGTAACAAGAGTATGAATTTTGATAAAGCTAATCAAACACCAAAATAGAATATGAAAATAACTTTTCTCAATAACATAGGAGGATTTGCAGTAGAATTAAAAGGCATTAGTGCCGAATTTGAGGAACCCACTAGGAACCTAAACTTTGAACATTCGAGTTCTACTAGTAATACTAGGATAAAAAAGGACAAAAAATAAAGCTATGATTCCAGTTTTAATTAGGAAGCTATTCAACAAACCAGTGCCTTAATTAACACTCATTCAAATAAAGAATAAGCCCTATGTACTAATATAGTTATCTATAATGGCACACCATCTAAAAATCAAATATGTCTAGACCTGGACAATATGGAACTTAGCCAGGAAGAAAGAGTATTGAATATTGAACATAAATTGGAACTAGTAGGAGGAATAATGAAAGATCTTAGGGAAGTCCATACTAATATTATATAAAAATTGTCACAATGGAATAAATATGAGACAAATAGAAAACTGAGGAAGATAGCATAGAAATAGAGAAAGTTCTAAATAATGTGAAAAAATGACTTAATTCCAATTGAATTAGAAACAATCTGCACAGAAATAAAAACTTCAATTAATCAAGACACAGTGGAAGAAGAATATGGAAAATAAATTATTGACTTTGAAGATGGACTAAACTCAAAATGTAACAAATTAATACAACGGGATAATGAAAGTACTTTGAATGCTCTAAATATTCAAATATATACAGAATTAAGGAACAAAAACCTTCAAGATGAGAACTTGAGAGAAATCAAAGAAGTAACAAAACGCATTAATAGAATTACCAACATAGATAGGCAATTGGGAATTGCTACCACTATATATGGACTCTCAAGTCCAATAATATAACAACAAAAGAAGAAGCATGGAAGGAAATCCATGAATGATTTAAGATGTTAGGATGGGAATGCTGAGAACCAACCAAAATTAACTGATATTTTGTATGCAGGGAAGGGGAAGAACCTTCTCACAATGCAATGAAAATTAATACATGTAATGTTAGGGGACATAATGCCCCTAACAATAAAATACTATTAAAAAGAAACCTTAAAATAATTGAATCTAAAATAATTTTAATCCAGGAAACTAAATTATATAAGGAAGATAGTAAAATTTTCAGCCAAAATTTAGGTATATGGAAAACAAAAATGATTCACTCGAAAGGAGCGTTTGGTTGTCTTGTTATTTGGGATCCTAGGAAAGTTGTATTTGAGTTAATCACCAACCAAAGGAATTGGTTATTAGGAATTGTAAAAAATGTTAGGATCTCACTTAAATTTAACATCTTCAACATTTATGGACCCACTCATAACAATGATAAAAGAGAACTATGGAAGGAACTAGAAAACCAATTAAATAATCACCAAAATGAATATCATATATTTGGGGGTGACTTCAATGTTATTCTTGATAGTAAAGAGAAATATGGAGGTTCTCAGTATGTATCACAATCTCAAAAAGATTTTAATCAATGGTTCCTCAATAATCATCTTATTAACATTACAACAACTAATGGTTTATACACGTGGAATAATAGTAGGGCTGGTTTTTTCCAAATAGCAAAAAGATTGGACTGATTGCTCTTTAGTGCAGATTTAGGAACCTTTGACTTTACCCTCTCTGAAGAAATACTTACCAATGTTGGATCAGATGATTTTCGAGTAAGACTTGACATTAAGGAGAATGTTAAACCACTAAGAAGCCCCTTCAAATTTGAGTTTATGTGGTTTCAAGATGAAAAGTTTATGCAACTGCTGGAAGAATGGTGGAGTTAGATAAAAGTTACTAGATCTAAGATGTATAGTTTTGTTGCTAAATTAAAGAATATGAAATGTAAGATTCTTGATTGGAAAAAAGATAAATTTAATAACATCTTTGAAAATAAAATCAAAATTGAGAATGAAATTGAATCCTTAAATAAAGAAGTTATAAAGAAAGGTATGAATGAAATAAGATACAATAGACAAAAAGAATTAATGTCCAAATATGCAGAGATTATATTAAAGGAAGAAATATATTGGAAAAAAAAATCCTAAGAAACTTGGCTAAGAGAAGGAGATAATAATACAAAATTCTTTCACAATAGCATTAAGAATAGAAGGAATACAAATCAATTCACTAAAATTAAGGACATAAATGGAAACCAAGTGGAAAATCCAAATCTAATTTCATTAGAATTTGTGAATTTTTATACAAATATGTTAAAAAATTATGAGTATGCAGACTTAGGTCCCCAAAATGAACTTTCAACATCCATCCTAAAAATTATATCAGAAAGTGATAATAAATAGCTAAATAGAAAATTAACTATTTATGAAGTTAAGACTACACTTTTCCAACTCCATCCTGATAAATCACCTAGACTGGATGGCTTTCAAGTCAGTTTATTTAAAAAATGTTGGCACTTTATTGTGAATGAAATATGGGAGGCTATGGAGTCTACCAGAAACTCTGGCACCCTTCTTACAAAAATCAACAATACTTTCCTTTCACTAATCCCAAAAAAAACTAATTTTGAAGAACTTGGTGACTTTCATCCTATTTCCCTTTGTAATACGATATACAAAATGTTATCTAAATCATTAGCTAATAGAGTGAAAATTCTTCTCCCTAATATAATTGTTGAAGAACAAACAGGTTTTGTTCCAAAATGTTCAATCTTGGATGGGATTATAATTGCACAAGAAATCATTCATAAAGCTCAATACAATAAAGAGCCATGTATGCTAATCAAATTATACATTCAAAAATAATATGATAAATTTGACTGTAAGTTTCTATGTAAATGTATGGAGGCTTTTGGATTTTCCAAACAATGGTCAAATCTTATCTTTAAGTGTATATCCACACCCAAAAACTCCCTCCTTATCAATGGAACTCCTGAAGGCTTTTTTAATATATCTAGAGGTAACAGACAAGGAGATCCCATATCACCTTTCCTCTATGCCATCATGATTGGGGCTCTAGGTAGAACTATAACCAAGGCACGTCATGAATGTAGGATTACAAGAGTTAAAGTCAATAATAATGCAACCAATATAACTCACCAACAATTTGCAAAAAATACTATTCTCCCGAGAGTTAGCACTAAGAAGGAAGATAAATCATTTAAAGATATACTTTCTGTATACATGAAGGCCTCTGTTCAAAGAGTAAACTCTAATAAATTTGAAGTTTTTTTCTTAACACCCCACTGGCTAAAGCTAGACAAATTTGTAATATCTTAAAGGCTATAAGATTGGAAACCATTCATGAAAATACTTAGGAATATCTATAGAAAAAGGAATTCATAGTTCTTATAAACTCTAGGATTTAATTATTATAAAGATTCAGACTAAAAAGAAAACTGGAAAGGAAAATGGCTAACCAAGGCTGGCAGGACTATTATGATCAAATTTGTCCTCACAAAAATTCCTTCCTATCAAATGTCACTCCTTCATCTTCTTGGTAACATTAAACATATCCTAGATAAGCACCTTAGAGACTTCTATTGTCAAGGATCTTCAAAATAAAATAAGTTAGCATTAATCAAGTGGGATAACATATGCAAACTAACATCCCTTGGAGGCCTAGGAATAAAAAAATTGCAGTAGCAAAATAAGGCTCTTGGAGCTAAGCTTGTATGGAGACTATTACAAGAACCAAATAGTAAATGGGCTTCAATCTTCCTAGATAAATACATTCCCAATGCTCATCCAATTAATATCTTTAGGTCTCATAAACATGTCAAAGGCTCTCACATATGGAATTTTATTATAGATAATAAGGATATTGTTCATAAAGGATTATCATCAGATATTGGTAAGGGTGAGGATGCCCTTTTTTGGGAGGACTTGTGGGGAGGTTATATTCCTATGAACAATATGGGGGGGTGACCCCACAATAGTGGGTTACACTTTTTTAGACATGCTGATTTTTGTTGAAATAACACATTTGTAATAAAATATGATGGTTTAAGCCTCAAGAGGTTCCATTTGAAGGAATTAATTATAATTTTTTAGCTCAAATCCTCTTGGATAAAAAATAAATTGATATAACATCTACACTCCTTATTCATACCTACAATGGAGTCTCCTTCACACCTATTAACATGTTGACAAAAAGTCACTTCAACTTTATCTTTTTGCAAATCAAATGAATCCATTTGATAAACCTATCTATGTAGTAAGGTACTAGTAAGAAAAATCTTTCCAATGTTTATAATGTTAATATATATTAAGTTTATTACGACTTTGTATTTTTAGTTTTACTAAACATAGATATTTCACTGTATGTCTACCTCTATGTTTGACGCTTATGGAAAAATAGTAAATGAGAGAAAAAAAATTCTAAAAAACATCTATGCCCTAGGTATTGTCAAAAATAAATAAAAATGAAATTGGACAAATACATGACAAGTTATAAGTTATGTAGTCAAGGCATGTCAAATTTATGGTTTAGTCAACTTCAAATGTTAATAAAATATGCAATAATCATGATAATGTTGTCAAACCAAATGCATGCCCTCCATATGAATGTTACAAAACTAAATTTGAAATAATCACATTGATATCTATTTTAGAAAAAAAAGTTATGCTCTATCAAAACAATGTAACTCTTTGAAAATGACATTTTCAACAACATACCTATTTTTGTGGGAGAAAGAAAAAACCATTCAAATCAATTCAAAAATAAAATTAAAAAATATATTAAGAATCTAAATAGAAAGTCCTAAAAGACTTTAATTTACTTTATATACCAATTTCAAATGGTTTAACAACAATATGCATCTGAATCTGAAAGTTTTTTTCAAAAAATAGAGTTCAATGTTTGTTCAGACAAAAAAGTGTAACCCACTATTGTTGGTTCACCTAGGGTTATCACCTGTAGCTGTTGATATTTTGTGTAGATTATGGGGTTATCAGGTCAAGGACTATATTTCACCAGTTGATGGAGTATCTTGGAAAGATCTTAACATCATTTTGATAGAACAACATGAAAGATAGAAGCTAGGAGAGATACTTAATGAGAGATACATCTCTCTCAAAAATTGAGAGGATATATTAGTGTGGATAGGTTCAAATGATGGGAAATATAGAGTTAAAAATGGATATCAGGCTATTGTTAAAGAACAAAACATAGATACTTTGGATATTCCCTTGAACTTATGTTGGAATAAAGCATTCCTTCCCAAGGCTGGTATGTTCCTTTGGGCAGCCCTACAAAAAAGAATTTACTAACTGTGGATAGATTCAGGAAGTTTGATTTTGAAGGACCATCCAGATGCCCCTGATGTGAGCAACATGAGGAAACAGTTAATCATGTTTTATTAAACTGCCCATATGCGGAAGAATGTTGGAACTAGCTTAGAAGATGTCTTGGATGGAGTTCTGCTATGTCAGTGGTTATTATTGACTTTCTCAAAACATGGACCATAATCCATAAAATGAGCTTATATAAAGGCATTTGGATCATTTCCCCTTCAATCTTGATGTGGGAATTATGTAAGGAATGCAACAAAAAGAATCTTTTTCAATCAAAAAATGGATTCTAAGTCACTCAATAACAAGATTGAGTCCTCGATTGTGGAGCTCATCAACAATAGACTTAGAAATATTATCATCCAAGAAAAATCCTTTTCATTTTGGGTTAATAAAATCAGAAAAATATGGTAGAACCTTTTTATTCCCCCCCCCCCCCCACCCTTTGTGGTAAAGGTGACCCCTCCAGCAAACTGGAAAAAAAAAAATTGCAAATGGAAAACCCCTAAATTTGGATGGCTTAAATTGAACTTCGATGGAGCCTGAAGAGGTAACCTAGGTATTGCAGGTATAGGATTTATCATCCATGATTGGAATAGAAAAATCAAAGCTAAGTGTGCTAAATCTATCAAACCAACCTCAAACAATATGGCAGAATGCATGGAAATTTTAGAAGAAATCAAACTATGTAAGGAAATAGGAGTATCAAAACCTGAGATAGGAGGAGACTCCTAAATAATTATTAATGTCATTTGAACAAAGAAAACCCCTAATTCGAAAGTAAACTCTAAACTAGAAGAGATATTATAAATTCTGAATGCAATCCCACAATATGAAGTTAAACATATTTACAGGGAAGAAAACAAGGACGCTGATACCCTTACTAATTTCAAAGTTGATGGGACTCATTTTGTGACATACACATAAGAAATAAAAAAGAACTTTTAGATTTCCCGCCCTTAGGATTCAATATACTTTTTAGATGCAAACTAAAATCTCGGATAGCTCATCCTTTAGTCACAAGCTATTAGTAAATTTAGTATAGCAAAAGAACAGATTCAACAAATACTGACTCTATTAATTTATTAGTAAATTATCTCCTCAAAGAGTTCCTCTTATTCATAAACCAACTAACCCCGATCTGGAACCTTAGTTATGATAGACCTCTAAAACATTTCTCTTATGTATAGTATTACACTTAAGAAATAAATATATTATCCCATAATATAAGGGTTTCGTTAATACAAAACCATAGCAGGATGGGACCCATGTCAATCATAAAATAGAGGCACTATATACATTTCCCTTTTCAATTTAAATCATAACCCGATAATTCTATTTAATGTTAATACTCATCAATAAGACAATGATATATATTTAGCCATACAAAACAAGCATAGACTAGATCTAAGCTCTACTCATTCAACTTTTACACAACAAGCTATATAAACAAGTTTATCATTCAAGATTGTTCTGCCATTGATAAAGCTCCCTATACTTAAAGCCTTCCCTTAGATGGGGATGAAAATGAGGTCTTGAAAGAATCAATGTGATAAGATAATAAAGCATAATCCTATTGTTGACACCTAATAACACGTGTCATATAATGATGAATATTAGGTACAAAATCTTCAGAGATCTCAGCAAATAAAATTTTAAATATAATCATTAACAAGGACAAGGTTAAAATCATTAAATGAGTGTTCTCTATAATAATGAAGTGTAAATGAAGTAATCTCCCATATATCAGATGATTTAGTAGAAACCCTTGCGAGGTATGTGAAGAAGCCATAGCTAAGAAATGGAATTCAGGCTCCTTAAGTTTGTCCTCAATGACCAACAAGCCATGGCCTTTAGGGGAATAATCAAACCTGAAAGATGGAACCAAATGCTGAACCCCCTCTTTGTTGCAGGAAGGCGGGCATTGGAAAAAAGGTATTGGAGACTATCATTTTAATATTGAGTTTTCCTTTAGAAAAAATAGAAACATAGTAGCACAATTTATAGCTCTATCTATCTTTTTTGGGCATAAGAAAAATGATGTTATTAAGGTAGTGAAGATTATCTTTGTTGAGAATCTTCTAGGCGGATTGTAGAAGATGGTTTATAGCATTGATAATCAACTATCGATTCCACTCCCAGAAATTACAACGAATACTAAGATGTAAAAACTCATGGAAATCCCTAATTCTCACCATGTGTTGATGATGAATTTCAAAGACGAGAAGCATTTTGATGAATTTTGGATGGAAATGTGTAGAAATCTAGAATACCTGTTCAAACTTGTTCAAAGACCTTCTCAAAGAAAATATGGAGAAGGACTAGTTACTAAATTACTGGAGAGCTGAAGGTTTTGATATCCTGAAAGAATTGGATGAAGAAGAGATGGGAAATGTCCACTAGTAGAATTTGGCAAATAAATGACCAGGTGAATAAAACTTTCAGTCACGTGACTAAAACTGATCATGTTCTACAAATATAAATGACTAAATAAATGACCAATTTGGTCATCAGGTAAAATCAGAACTAAACTGACTAAATAAATGACTAAATAATTAGTTTTTAATGAAAGTGATTGCAAGCCTAAGTCGTCTTAGGGTATTGGTTTTGGAACCTCTTTTGGAAATCATTGTTTTGTCCTTTTGGAAAGGCATTTTGACTTATTGGTTGTGGGATGCTTGGCATCAATATAAATAACCTTTTTCAATTAAAATTATGTAGGTGCATATAATGCATATATAAGTGTTTAAAATTATTTTGAAAGCTTAAGATATTTACGATAAAATTAACATTTTATCCTTAAAACATTAATTATTATTTTAAATATATCAAATTAAAATTTAGAATTAAAATTATTTTAATTATCTTAAATTAAAACATAAAGACCAAAAAAATTGAGAGCTAGTTCTACACATCACCCTAAATAGATTATTTATAATTTAGTTACCATCAAACTAATTTCTAGTCACGGTGTACTATTTTGAAGTGGTTTCTCATGCTCTAAAAAAACTCCACATTGACCTTTGTATCTATGAATTTTCATTTAATTAGTTCAATATCTATTACATGATTTATAATAACATTATATAACAAATATTAAATAAAAATAAAAATTTATACAAAAGATACAAAATAATAATATATTTTTATATTAATATTTGTTAAGGAAAATAAACATGTCACTTAACAAACTTTAAAATTGAAAATAAAATGTTAAAAGAAGGGAAAAAATATTGTGGAGTGATTAAACAGTGTTGGCAATGTAGAATTGCTTATTTTCAAGCCTATTGGTAATTTGAGATGTGGGTTCCAAATCCCTAATGCTTGGTAATCTCTCCAGTACTAGAAGTGTCAAATCCAAAAAAAGATCCACACACTTATCTTGAGGCTAGGTAGCTAAGGACCAATAACTAAGGTAGGCAAGAATTTTTCACATCTGATTTTTCAAGACTAAGGGGGTGTTTGGGATACTGAATTTTTAATAAATAATTTGAACTCTTCATTTATGAAAACTCTTCTCAAAACATAATGTATTCTAATAGCAATGTCACAATATACTTATGTGTTATTATTAATATATAATAATTTAAGCATCTAATTAACACATATCCTACCATACAAGCATGTGAGAATGCATTTTGATAGCCCCATTTATGATTTAATGCAACTCATATGATGACACCAAAAAACACTAAACTACTAGAATTGAAAGGTGTTAAATTTGATGGATTCATGTAGTTAGGACTGTTAGGGAGAAAGAAAGGATTAGATCAATGTTTATATATATCCACTTGGGAAACAAAGTCTCTAGATTTAGATGAAGTTATTTTAATCAATTTATCACAAAAGACTGATGCTCAAAACATAAAGACAAACTAGGCTCTACACATATATTTAAAAAAGTAATTGATAATTAAAAAATATTAAGTGAATCTACTTAACAATATTGAAACATTCAAATCCTTTATTATGTTGAGAAGATACCGTACATTATTCACTACTATAAAAAGGTGTATTTTAAGATATATTTTAAGACAAAATTAAAATTTCATCTTAAATATTTAAGTTATTTTAATTATTATAAATGAAATGGAAACTACTATTATTGTATCAAATTAAAACTTATGTCAAATGCTCATTCATTTTCATTTAAGCAGTTCATTTAGGTAGTAATGAGAGGCAAAGGAAGGCGGGAGATAGAGGATGGTGGAAATTTTCAGAGAAAAATCATGGGATTTGAGAGAGACAAGAGGCAGAGGAAGGTGGGAGATAGAGGACAGTGGAAATTTTCAGAGAAAAATTAGGGGATTTTAGAATAACTTTAGGGATTGCATGTAGATCCCTCATTTGGGTCCATCCACTTAGGTCATAGGTCACAAGACATCCATCTTTGGTTTAGATTTATCTTTTTCCTTTTGAATGCAAAATCTCAATAGTGACAGTCCAACCCATATGAGTGAAAGTTGAACTTACAACAATTGTTATGGTAAGTGAGCTTTTCCTAGCTTTAATCAGGATTAATAGATTTCTAGTACTGTCCATTTTAGGTAAAAGTAAATTTTCATTTGTCAAACAATTGGCATGTGGTTTCATTTTCATACTTGAAGTGTAGGTTTAAAAGTGCAACTGACAATAAAGATTTTCCATTGAAAATGTTCTTTCAATATTCACAAGATTACAAATTTTTAAACTGATCTACAAATGATCATTTTTTTCTACTGTTAAAATGAACTCCAAAAATTACAAAAGTATTTTTGTATTGAATTTTCACAACATTTATCATGCATATTTTAAAAAAACTCCTCACTCAGCAAATACCAAGTCTAAGTCCATCTCAAACATGAAGCTACCTAACTACACATCAATCTTCTCATATTGAGCCAACTAGTGAAATCTTTTATCAGCCACAGGCTAGAGATTGTATTTGGATTGGTAATGATAAAGCCTCTAAACAAACTCTATGATGTACAAACATAAGCTCTGTGATCTTCACACATCTCCAACAATATGAAGTAGAATGATGATACCTCTAAGAATGAGTTTTTCAACTCAGAATGTTAATCATAACAAGGAGAACCCTCATGGTTATATATAAGATGTGCCCACTGCTGTTTCTATCTTGTAATGACTAGTTTGATCTTCCCATAGTGATGATATTGTGATTTCCCCTTTATGAAAAAGATTCTGAGTATACACCTTTGAAACATGCTCTCTTTTATTTTCAATTTTGAGAATGAAATTGGAGCAATACATCCAAAATCCAATGAGAAAAGGAAGCATTAATCAATATTGACAGGTTCATGTTGTATAGAGGTTTTATACCATAATTTGTGACTAGCATCAATGATTACAGGTGTTTCCAAGAAATAGACCTCGGACCAGTAATGTCCCTTTGGAATCCTCTTAGGATTTTGCTTAATATTGAATAGATTAGTTGGTCTATTTGTCTGCTTCAAAATGGAAAGTGTGATTCTAGTTTTAAGGCCCTACTTAGAATTTTATGGTTGAGAGACTGGTATATAAGACTTCTATAATTCATGTTTAGTTAGATAAGCAAAAATACTTTTTAGCAAGCAACCTTAGATGAATGTATTAATATGGTGATTATATTAATGTTACTTCCCTCATGCATAGAACAATAAATGATATGATATCCACCACTAGATGTTTGATTCTCTCAAATTTTCATCAGTGTTATAATCCTTATCAATATTGATATGACTAAGTCTATGATCTATAGTGTAATTGCATACAATTAAGATATGGAAGGTCTTGCTGATTAAATGAAAGAATAGGAATTCTGATTGAACAAGAAACTATAGATAGATGAATACCATATTTGAAATTAAGATAATGTTTCAATAATAAATTAATAATGGACCATGATTGCAAACTATAATTATATGTGGAATGTCATCTGATATAACTTTCGATGCTCAATCCCAAAAGATGCCTGATCTAAATTTGGATATATATTCTAACTACCTACATAAGTGATAATATAATCTTGATTGCTACCTTTGATTATTGTCCTCATAAACCATCGAATGAATGGCATTATTAAAACATTGTTGCAGAATATAAGTCTGCTGATTAGGGGGTCCGCATATGTTTTCTCATATAAAAGATATGAAATAGATCTAATGCTATATAAAATGGATAGGCCAATTGATTAATATGATTATTGAATGTAGATCAGTGGTTTGATAATCCTTGTCCATTGTCCCATATTTTATTGTTTGATTTTGAAATATAATTGTCAAATGCAAGCCCTATTTATGGCATGGCAAAAAGAAGAAAGGACTTTGTCAGCTAAAGGATGTTCAGGAACTGAGGTATCATTGCACAAAAGAAATATTAATAGCCTCCTTGAACTTTCAGGTGATTTTTTCTCATAGCATCATACATATTTATGTGTCTTATTCTAATTGATTAGCAATGACCACTTTGTTGTGAGCATTGTCATGTCTATGCAAGAAGGCTTTTTGAGAATTGATGTTTATGATTTCTCTTCTATACAAGATATTGTTTGTGTTTGAATTTTACCCCATGGTTTGTGTTATACACTAAGTTTTCACCCTTGTTTCAAGCTCCCATAGTCTTGATAACCTAGTATAACATGGGAATCATCTCCAGGTTGTGGGACCTATGCTAACTAAGATGAGACCTCCAGGTTCTAGGCTGGTTCCTCTTGGATAATCACCCTAACTTGCTTCTTGACATGAAAAGTAAACTGTTGAGGTAAAGAGATAGAAGGAATGCTTGAAAGGAAAATGACTTGAAAGAAAACTACCTACTAGGTGATACACCGAAATTAGGGTTTGGATCTCAGTATAGAGGATGAAATTAATGAACAACTTAGCTCTAGGAGGTCACAACTCACTAAATAGGCTTACATAAGTGTTTCATAAAAGGGTTTGCAACAGAAAGAGGCTATTTAAGGAAAAAGAGGATTTCACAAATAATAGCATTACTGAGGATTTAGACACAATTTATGACCTACAAAAAAAATTCACTTCTACAACTCAGCATAGGAATGAGACAAGATTGTTAGGGGGTTGAAGTATACCCACAAAAGCATTCACATCCAATCATCCACAATAACACACAATAGTTGCAAAAAGAGAGAGGGATCAGGAACCTTAAGATACCACCCAAAAACATCATATACTTTGATTCAATAAGAGATAATTAGAACAAGGAAGTATAGGGACATGAAGAATTATCACAAAATACCTCTGCAATATTTTAATTATCAATGGGAGAAATACAACTGTATAAGCCAGAGGGTAGATATGATACCACAGATGACCCTTAAGAAAAGATGAATTTATTTTACAATTTTCCAACTTTGAGCACTAAGGCTCCAAAAAGAACTATATACCTCTCACTGTGCATCGGTAGGAGTCAAAAACTAACCTAACTAGGGTTACAAGATTTTACAATACAATAACCAAGCCCTAGCTGCACTGATGACCCATCAAGAAAATCTCTGAGAACATTGGTGATCAAATCATATCTTTTCTTGCATGTTGATCCTTCTGAACTAAAATCACCTACAGGCACAACAACCTCGACTTACCAACCAACCTACAACTCCACTAAGCCATGAAGGCTCACAATCTGATCATATTTCCCTGGGTAACAGTACTGTCCAAAAGGTGGCGCCAACTCTTTCTAGCACCTCCTATCATGAAAACATGACAAAGGACCCTACAACACCAGCCAATAGTCACTTCCATCATCCTCACAACCATAACCATCCTGAGAAATCAATTCCTGAGCTACCCGACGTCGTGCATAGTCGAAAGAATGCAAAACCCTTGCAGAGACTTTTGAATTTTGAAATATAATGACTAGCGGCAAATTTTAAAATGTAACCATCAATGAGAAACCCTTCCTAGTAGATGAATGACCGTGATGGACTTGAAAACAACTTGAAAACCTATCTCCAAGAGGTCAACTGCCACCTAGAAGTCAGCAACTAATGAAATGCAAGCAAATCAACACATCTAACAGACTTGGACCCACGACCTGCAGAAAGAGCATCAGATAGTTGTCGCAAGATCACAAGGGCTTGGAAGATCCCTTGCGATCAAGTGACAACCATAGATCTTCAGTCTACTAACATCCCTATAGATACTTTGACACGGTCCTACCAATAGAGCCCAGCTGTTGTCTGACCAACCAATGAAGAATGAGCACCTCAGAAACCAAGGACCCACCGTCAGAGCCTCAACAATAAAGAAATATTGATGGTCGATGCATGATCTCATGTGTCAGAGAAACCCCATGAGATTATACGCCAGTCGTTGATCTAAAAGGGACATAGTCTACCCGACCCACTTTGAAAATTGGACAAGTCACCACCTCTCGACCAATAGGAAGCCTCCATGTAGGACAACGTGGCAGTGGACCCACTTGACTTTGAAGTGTTGCATGGAAAGGAAATCTATGGTCGTCACAAGATCGCAAGCCTCTGACAGACCCTTTGCGAACTTACGATGACCGTCGATCTTGTTGAACTAGGAGCCCACAAGCTGAGACCACTAAACATTTAAGTGACTACGCGACTAAAGGAATAATAGACCACCCACTGAATCGCTAACTACTGAGGACTTAACCATGAAACATTGGGATATTATGCAAACAAGGCATTCACTAAATCATTGGAAGGAAAAGGTAACCACCAACTGACTTGGAGAACTAGCGACCGGCCAATGAAAAATTAGCGCACATGGGTATTTGAAACTTAAGTGGCTGATAAAGTAACAATGAAATTAGAACAGGGCTTTAGGGTTTTCAGGGTTTTATGCCTCCAACGGCTAGTTTTTCAAATATTTTGACCTATAGACAAGGTAATGAAACAAATTGCAGAGGTCAGAGAACAAGGCACAACTTCATGAAATTTTTAGGGATGCCTGGCAGGGTAAAAACAGAGATCTTGGGATAGATATTAGCCAAATTTTCATGCATAGGAAAATTACAGTAACATTTTGGTGATTTTTGCTAGATGTCAGCCTGCTAGACATGGAAAACCAGTGGCCTTGATATATTCATTGGGCATGGGGTCATCAAAAATTAAAAAATTCTCACAAGGAGATAGAACTAAAGCTATGCTCAGGGAACTTCTTGAAAAATAGGAAACTAACCTAGAAAATAGGGAAACAAGCAAAAACACACATTTACAAGAATTTACAGAGAGGGATTAACCTCAAAGAAGGGCTTCAATTGGAATCCATTAACTAAGATTGGCAAGGCAACCCCATCAAAATTTGATAGCTAGAAAGTATTGGATCCCTTGCACTCTGTTATAACAAATGGTCCACTCAAGAATGAATCAAATTTGGTATGTCTGCTAGGCTTGGATCTGAACTCATCCCACTTAAGGACTACATCCCCAACTTTGAAATTCCTGACCTTGGCTCTTTTATCAAAGCTTTTCTTTGTTTGGATCTAATGGAATTCCATATCCTGCATTGATTTGTCTCTGATCTCTTCTAACTCCATCAACTGAGCATATCTGATCTGCAAGGGATCTCCTTCTTCAAATAGGGCATACTGAGTAGCCAAGTCCAGAGCTGGCAATTCAGCTGAAATGGACAACTTGGCCTCCCTGCCATACACTAGCACATAAGGAGAATTCCCAATGATCTTCTTTAGAGTAATCATATCTAACCACAAGACAGACTTCAACTTTGTATGCTAATCTCTCTGGTTGTCCTACAGAGTCTTCTTGATTATCCTAATCAAATTTTTATTTGTTGATTCTACCAAACCATTGCCTTTGGGGTAGTAATTAGAATTGGTATTCAGATAGATGCCATTCTTGACTACCCACTCTGAGACTTTGAGGCCTATGAATGCTAATGCATTATCTGAAATTATGGAGTCTAGAGTGCCAAACCTATGAATTAAATCATCATAAAAACTTAATACAACACTCTCATTGGCCTCTTTTAATGCAACTGCCTCTATCCACCTAGTGAAATAATCTATTGCAGTGATTATCCACTTATGTCCTACACTAGATGGAGGATTGATCATGCCAATGAAGTCTATACCCCACTTCATAAAGGGTTGCTCTGTCCTGATTGGCTGTAAGGGCAAGGCTGCAAGCCTTTCTTTTCCTACAAATATGGCACACTTGATGCATTTTCTCACATACTCATGACTATCCTTAAAGATAGATGGCCAATAGTATGCAGCCCTCATGATTTTAAAAGTAGTAGTCCTAGGAGAGAAATGACCTCTAAAAGGTCCATCATAAAATTCAAATAGGACATCAGCTATCTTTTCTAAATCTATGCATCTTAAAAGGACACCATTGTGATCCTTTCTAAAAAGAATCTCATCTATCAACACAAAAGGAATAGATTGTAACCTATAATAACTTCTTTTTGTTGAATCCAAACCTGCGGGACATTGTCCTGTCTTCAAATAATTGATCATATTAGGGAACCAACTTGTTGCCTTGGCTTGTTCTTCTATAGAATGCACCACAAGAGATGCATCTATTTTCTCTAATTTCTTTGAACTTTCATCCCTTGCCAAATGTTCACAAAGACCTCTTCCTCTAACCAGCTTGGTAGTTTAAATATCTATGTCATATTCCATCACCTTAGTGATCCAACTAGCTCTTTTCTCATTTAGGTCTTTGGAAAGAAAAAATTCTTTGACACTTGGATGAGTAACTTTTAAATGTACCTTGCCATGGGTCAACAAATATCTAAACTTTTTAAGGCTCTTTACCACAGAAAGTACATGTTTCTCTACAAAAGAGTATCTTTGTTCATACTCCTCTAAACCTTTGCTAAAGAAAGCAATAGGCTACTCCAATCCATCTAAATTTTCTTGGGTCAGCATTGCAGATATAGCATCATGACCTCCATAAGCATAAAGGATGAAATCCTTATCAAAATTTGGGTTTAGGAGAGCAGGGGCTTCTGTTAAGGCCCCTTTGATAGCTTGGAAATTGACTCTCCCTTCTTTGGTCCAACTAAAAGCTAAACTCTTCTTTAACATGGTTGTCAAAGGCTTAAGTAAATCTACAATGTTAGGCAAGAACCTCCTAACAAAATTAATCTTTCCTATGAAAGATTGGAGACTTTTCTTATGATGTGGTAGGGGTAGCTCTAGAATAGATGCAATTCTCTTAGGATCTACTATGATCCCTTTTTTGGATACTACATATCCCAACAATTTTCCTTCATGAATTGCAAACACACATTTCTTGGGATTAAGAGATATCCCAAATTCTCTACATCTTTCAAAGATCTTCCTCAAATTTTTGATGTGATCTACTACATGCTTTGAATAGACAGTTATATCATCTAGATAGACCAGTACAAACTTGTACATGAGGCTTTCAAAGGCCATATCCATTTCCTTTTGAAATGTAGCACCTACATTTGACAAACCAAAGGGCATCTTTTGATAAGCCATGGTTCCCCACTTGGTGGTAAATATAGTCTAATATTGATCCTCTTCATTAACCAGGATCTGATTGTATCTTGAATAGCCATCCAATAATGAAAATCTCTCAGATCCAAAGACACATTGTAAGATTTGTTCCATAGAGGGTAATGGATAGTGGTCTTTTAGAGAGGCCATGTTAAGATCCCTAAAGTCAATGCATAACCTCAATTCCCCATTCTTCTTCCTGACAGGAACAAGGTTCGAAACCCAACTAGTATGCTTGATGGGGTAGATGATACCACTTTTTATCAATTTGAGCACTTCCTTATGCATAAGTGGCTCAAGCTTGGGATTAACAGGGATTTTCTTTTGCCTCACTGGTTTGGTAGTAGGGTCAAAACCTTTGAGGTCTTCATATTGCCATGCAAAAAAATCACTAAATTCTTTGAATAATTGGGTATAAGCTTGCTTCTCCAATTCAGTGTTCACTTTTCCAAATTGTAAGCTCTTACTTGGCTCCAACTCTAATTCAACACAATGTTCTTGTTGAACTACCAGGCCAACTTTATTCTTCTTAACTTCATCATCCTTGTTGAAAATAGTCTCTAAGGTAACAATACCTCTAGGCATCTTGTTGGACTTAAGTTGTATCACTTGATCCCCATAATTTTGTGATAACCTATCTTGATTGTGCTCTGAAAAAACATCTTCTTCAAACAAGAATTGCAGAATTTGTTCATCATTGTCAAACACTTGCCAATTGACATCATTATCAAGAATAGATGGTCTAAAAATCACTTTGATATGTTGTTGATCTACCTCTTTTGAAATGCTATTTGGAATGTCATACTGAGATCCAACAGTAGCTAATCTATCTGCATTTTGATTTAATTTCCTAGGGATGGCAACAATATTGAAAGCATAAAAATCTTCAATTGCATCCCAAACTCTATGCTTTTATGCTTTCATGGTGTCATTCTTGGTTGCACTTATCCCTCTTACTTGGCTGACAACCAACTCACAGTCACCATAAAATTTTAAGGCCTTAAGCCCTCTTTTCCTAGCCCATTCTAGTCCATTGACTAGACTTTCATATTCTACAGTGTTGCTAGTGCAGGAGAAACTAAATCTAAAGGAATTATAATACCTTTCTCCTTTTGGGGACACTAACATAGCACCACCACTAGAACCATGTCTACATCTAGCCCCATCAAAAAATAATTCCCAAACCTGATTGTTCTGATCCTCTGAATCAGTGTCTTCTTTGAAAAGGCTTGGTTCTATGGCTCCACTTTCTTGTATTAAATAACTTCCCAAACCAAAATCCTAGATTAGATTTTCTTGGGCCTCTGAAGCTCTTTCATCTAGTAAAATATCAGGGATACTTTCTATCTTAGTGTCTACTTCACTAATGGTTTGGAAGTCACTATCATCAAATATAGGGCAGTTTACATTGATGGCATTGGACACATATGGTTCTATATGGTGTGCTGCTAATGGTTCTGACTTGATGGTGACCTTGGTCCCATACCTTGTATGAAATAGCATGTGAGACCAATAAAAAGATAGGTAACCTCCTATCTTAGTTGTGAACTCCCTTGAAAGACATATAGAAAATAATGCAAGGAGATCTATGATTTATATATCAAGGAGGATGGAAAATTTAGGACTAGCATGTAGGATTAGACTGGTATCCTTGGCCACACCTATAGTATTGACTGAGGATCCATCAAGCTATGTAACCTTTTTTTGTAAGGGCTCATATTTCAGTCCTAATTGGTCAGCTACTCTCTTGGGCATTACAGTGCTAGTAGCTCCACTATCTACCATACAATTATGCACTAAAGATTTTCCAATAATTAGAGATACATAAAAGGGAGGTGGCTTTGAATTCCTACCTTGTGTGGCATTGCCTTTGGAGTTTCTACCTGGAGCCTCCTTTTCTTGATGAATGTTAACCAACACTAGCTTTGCAACTTCTTTTGTACGTTGAGGAGTTGCTACTTCAGTCATGGCCTTCTTCAAAATTTTAGGTTGTCCTGGAAGAGCCAAAGAGTCCCACATGGACATGGTAACATTCACCTTCTTCATGTTGTCTACAATATGAAAAGGTGTCATAGTGTGTAATCTTTGTTGTGTCTTCACTATGATGGGCTCCACCTCTTTGGACTATTGACCTTCTTTACTTGCGATGACAGCAACCTCCTTATGTGTGATGGGATTGGCTTGCTGTAGTGGCTCTGCAGATGTAGTGGCTTTGGCATTGGAAACTGCTCTCTCCATGTCTTGAGCTCTTCTTTTTTCTCTTGTATAGGCAACAAAAGAAACTTCATCATTGACTCCATTGAAGTCTGGTTGCTCCCAATTAAAGAGAGCAATCTCTTTTTCTTGTGATTCTTGTTGAGGAACTGACCCATTGGATGAAGCCTCCGATTGAGCTTGTGAGGCATTCTGAACCATTAGAGCTTGGTTCATCCATCCATTTCAACATGTAGCCTAATTATGAGCCTAGTTACAAGGAAAACACCATTCATTATCTATAGCCATATTATTTTGACTAGGAACCATATCCCTCACTGGATTTGAAAAATTGAGAGGTGCAGGGTTATATGGTTGGAATGGTCTTTGGTTAAAACTTTGTCTTTGTCCTTGATACCCTCCTTAGTATGGTGGCCTATTTTTTTGATAAGGTTGTCCCTGATTTTGATATTGTTGATTAGGACCTTGGCCTTGTGATTGAAATGGTGATTTGATTCCTTGACCTTGTTTCTTTAGATTTGTGACCTCTTTAGTCAAGGTCTACAACAAGTTTGTCATTTCTTGCTGACTTCTCTGTTGGCTATTTTTAACTCTTGCAGCTCTTGAGAGAAACTAGTTGTTAGCTCTTGACCACTAGTACTAGCCTGAGGTGCTAATATGGTGGGGATAGGGGTAAATAGGGGTACTTGTGCAGGTGCAATGGGTTGAAGGCTAGGAAAGATGGGCATCAGAGGTCTTCTAGCAATCATGCCTACTTGGATCAAATAATTTTTAGCCCTGACAGATATGTCAAAAGCTTGGGGTAGAGAAGTACCACCCATAGATTGGATCATGATAGAAATTTGACCATTCAAACTTTGTAAGTAATATAGAAAAGCATGGTCAGCTGATGGTCTCACTGAGACTGGAATTCTTTTCCATGTTTTGAGGAATCTACTATTGTAATATGTCATTTTCTCTTGAGGGTCTCTCTTAATGGTTGTCAACTGCTCAACCAAAGACAAGTTATCTAATTTATCCTCAAAATACTTACTTAATGCATCCCCTAACTCATCCAATGAAGTAATAGAACCAACAATTATATTTCTAAACCATTCAAGAGCCTTACCTTTTAGAGAGGCTGCTAATAATTTTGTGGCCACATCCTCTTGAGTTATGTTGTGTATGTTGCAGATGGTGGTCACATCTCTTATGTGTTCAAAAGCTATTGTCTACCCTTCACCTGTGAAATTAGGTATACTCTTTAGTGCCACCAAGGGCACATCATGATGTTGAGAAAATTCTAATGGGCTCCCCTGATTGAAAGGTGCAAAGGCAAACTATCTAGCCATTGCAGGAGTTGTGATTTGAAGATTAACAACTATGTGAGTTGTATTTGCTGCTGGATTTAAATCCTCCTCTAGATCTCTAGTTAGAGATCTGCCTCTTCTTCTGAGATGAAAGGGGAAAGGTCTCCTTTTTGAGGTATCTGGAGGTGTTGATTGAACTCTCCTTGTAGGGGATGTTCTTTTAGTTGACCTACCTTTGTAACTTCTTTTTGAGGGCAACTCTGAAAATTGAGTAGGCTTTGAGCTCCTAGTCTCAATCTTTTTCATAAACCTTGAACAAGGTTAGCCTGGATCTTTGAAATTAATGGAGTCACCAGATATACTTGATAAAACAACTTCTTCAAGTTTGTATTATGCAATCAGTATATTAGAGATAGCATAAACTTCAAATAATGAACTTCTTGTGTAGTAGTCCCACAGGGCATGCCAGAATTGTTATACACTGGCACCAAGGTGGGGTATCCTTGACCTTGAGTTTTTACTAATAGTCATTGTGTACTGAACTTCTTTTCTCCTTTTGTAGATGAACCCAAAGGAACACCTTTAAACTTCAATCTGATCTTTGTCCCACTGGGTGTGCCAGAATTGTTATACACTAAGTTTGCACCCTTGTTTCAAGCTCTCATAGTCTTGATAACCTAGTATAATGTGGGAATCATCTCTAGGTTGTGGGACCTATGCTAACTGAGATGAGACCTCTAGGTTCTAGGCTGGTTCCTCTTGGATAATCACCCTAATTTTCTTCTTGACATGAAAAGTAAACTTTTGAGGGAAAGGGATAGAAGGAATGCTTGAAAGGAAAATGACTTGAAAGCAAACTACCTACTAGGTGATATACTGAAATTAGGTTTTGGATCTCAGTATAGAGGATGAAATTAATGAACAACTTAGCTCTAGCAGGTCACAACTCACTAAATAGGCTTACATAAGTGTTTCATAGAAGGGTTTGCAACAGAAAGAGGCTATTCAGGGAAAAAGAGGATTTCACAAACAATAGCATTACTGAGGATTTAGACACAATTTATGACCTACAAACAAACATTCACTTCTACAACTTGGCATAGGAATGAGACAAGATTGTTAGGGGGTTGAAGTATACCCACACAAGCATTCACATCCAATCATCCACAATAACACACAATAGTTGTAGAAAGAGAGAGGGATCAGGAACCCTAAGATACCACCCAAAACATCATATACTTTGATTCAATAAGAGATAATCAGAACAAGGAAGTATAGGGACATGAAGAATTATCACAAAATACCTCTGCAATATTTTAATTATCAATGGGAGAAATACAACTGTATAAGCTAGAGGGTAGAGATGATACCACAAATGACCCTTAAGAAAAGATGAATTTCTTTTACAATTGTCCAACTCTGAGCACTAAGGCTCCAAAAAGAACTATATACCTCTCATTACGCACCGACAGGAGTCAAAAACTAACCTAACTAGGGTTACAATATTTTACAATACAATAACCAAGCCCTAGCTGCACTGATGACACATCAAGAAAATCTCTGAGAACATCGGTGATCAAATCATATCTTTTCTTGCATGTTGATCCTTCTGAACTAAAATCACCTACAGGAAAAACAACCTCGACTTACCAACCCACCTGCAACTCCACTAAGCCATGAAGGCTCACAATCTGATCATATTTCCCTAGGTAACAGTACTATCCAAAAGGTGGCGCCAACTCTTTCTAGCAGGTCTCCTATCATGAAAATTTGGAAACGGACCCTGCAATGCTAGCCAATAGTTAGTTCTATCATCCTCACAACCATAACCATCCTGAGAAATCAATTCCTGAGCTACCCGATGTCATGCATGGCCGAAAGAATGCAAAACCCTTGCAGAGACTTTTGAATTTTGAAATATAACAACTAGCGGAAAATTTTAAAACATAACTGTCGATGAGAAACCCTTCCTGATAGATGAATAGCCATGATGCACTTGAAAACAACTTGAAAACCTATCTCCAACTGGTCAACTACCACTTGGAAGTTAGCAACCAATGAAATGTGAGCAATCAACACATCTGACAGACTTGGACCCACGACCTGGAGAAAGAGCATTGGACGGTTGTCGCAAGATCACAAGGGCTTGGAAGATCCCTTGCGATCAAGTGACAACTGTAGATCTTCAGTCTACTGACATCCCTACAGATACTCTGACATGGTCCTACCAATAGAGCTTGGCTATCATCTAACTGACCAATGAAGAATGAGCATGTCAGAAACTGAGGACGTAGCGTCAGAGCCTCAACAATAAAGCAAGATTTTTGGTCAACACATGCTCTCATGTGTCAGAGAAACCCCATGAGATTATATGCTAGCCATTGATCTAAAAGGGACATAGTTTTCCAGGCCCACTCTAAAAATTGGACAAGTCACCACCTCTCCACCAATAGGAAGCCTCCATGTAGGATAACATGGTAGTGGACCCACTTGACTTTGAAGCATTGCAGGGAAAGGAAATCTACGGTCGTCGCAAGATCACAAGCCTCTGACAAACCCTTTGTGAACTTATGACGACCATCGATCTTGCTGAACTGGGAGCCCACAAGTCAAGACCACCAAACATTTAAGTGACTACATGACTAAAGGAAGAATAGACCGCCCACTAAATCACTAACCATTGAGGACTTAATAGTGAAACATTAGGATATTATGCGAACAAGGCATTCACTGAATCGTTGAAAGGAAAAGGTAACCGCTAACTGACTTGGAGAACTAGCAACCGGCCAATGGAAAATTAGTGCACATGGGTATTTGAAACTTAAGTGGCTGATAAAGTAACAAGGAAATTAGAATAGGGCCTTAGGGTTTTTAGGGTTTTATGCCTCCAACGGCTAGTTTTTCAAATATTTTGACCTATAGACTAGGGAATGAAACAAATTGTAGAGGCCAGAGAACAAGGCACAACTTCATGAAATTTTCAAGGATGCTTGGCAAGGTAAAAATAGAGATCTTGGGATAGATATTAGCCAAATTTGCATGCACAGGAAAATTAGGGTAACAGTTTATGACAATCATTTTGAAAATCATGAATTGCACAAATATGTATTTTAAGTCCTCCCAAATGAACTATATACAATTTGATGAACTACAACTGATTTATAACCTAATTGAAGATCTGTGATTAGAGATCATTGAGTTGTTGATTAGATATGTAATATGATTAAATCAGTAATATGTTATCATTAATGTCAACTAGTTTGACAACACTTATTTTGTAAGTTACAATACCTAAACATCTGTAGAAAAGGAGTAAAAGAGATGAAGAATAGAAATATCTACATGAGGAAGATGTATATGATAGATGAGGATAATGAATACATTGTGTAACTTGTTGATGAGTCTATGACCTTATGTTATCGACTTCATTATGTTTCATTCATCTATGATGAGGAAAAGAACTAAAAGACACAAGGCAGTGTGGTCGATTAATGAAGCATCACAGTATACACCGAGAAGTGTAGTGTATATCAAGCAAAGTATAAACTGAGCTTGTGTTTACCGACACATTTCTTTGTTAATTGAGAAGAAGAAAAGAACTAAATGATTAGTTTAGCCATTAAGGATTGATGAGATGTAAAGTAAATTGAAATCAATGATAGAGATAATGTTTGTTATGAAGATCAATGGCTAGCATAATTCAACGAAGATCTAAAGGATGAAATCAAAATGTGTTACTGGCACATCAACCGAGGAAGGATTAAGCAAAAAAATGGCCAAAGGAGAATAAGCGAAAAAGTCTTATGAAGGAGAAGAAAATGGTTTACTTTTCTATTTAAGAGACTAAGGTTTCATTATGAAATGAATGCTAAAAGGAGACTGCAGAACTATCGCATGAACAAGCTTCATGTATTCCTTATCAAACTAGTTAAGGAGAACCAAACTGTAGGGTTTATCAAGCATTAGAAAGCTATTACCAAGCATTAGAAATCTATTACTGAGTGCTAGTAAGTCAATGATTATTGTTGATACATAATTGATATACTGATCAAAGGATTTGAATGGGCTTAACATAAATTTGAAAATCTGTAATTGAAGTTGTACTGTAATCAGATCAACTGTTGTTACATTTTAACCATTATAAATAGAGAAATCTCTTAATAGAGTGGACTAGGAAAGTCTTTTATGGGTTTGTGCAAGATCATGAGGGGCCAAAAAGTGGCGATGTGAAAAATATTCACTCTTCACTCATCCAAAAGCACATGAAAGCGCTTGTTGACTTTTTAGTAGGCCTAAGTGTCAGTACACCTGGGCAAAGCTGCCACCAAAGCACATACCTAATCGGGTACCCGAAAATATCAGGTACCCGATATTTTCGGGTACCTGATAACTGTGGCATATATCTGACACCCGCGAGCCCTATTCTTCATTTCCTAGTGTGATTTCTTCAAGTTTCTAACTGCATTTTTCTGATACTCAATATATTTTCAGATACCTAATATTGGAAACCCCAAATTTGACTCCGAGCATATTCGGTAAGTAGTTAATTGCATATTTTTATTAATTTATTTGATTTTCATTATAAATGTAGCATTTTTTAAAAAAATAAGGTTTTGTATTTATATTTGTAATAATATTTGAAACTTAGATTTGTTTTTTATTTAATCAGGCATGGCTGACAACAATGAAGAAAATAACCCTCCAAATAACAATCCTGAAAACAATCCCCCATATCTAAACCCTAAATCTTTACAAGATTTGATAGAAGAAAATTTGAACACAATACGAGGTTTCCAAAACATGTATCAAAATATACCTACATTAGGTCCCATGCTTGCCACACTAAATACAATTGTTGGAAATATTGACACACTCATGCAGTAACATAATGCTACTCTTCATTGGCATGATGATATGCACGCCCAATTTGATGATGGGCTTGACCATGATGGGATTGCGGCCCTTAATATAAGTAAGGAAGATGTAGCCACCCTTTTTGTCGATCCTAAAATCAGAATACCAGTTGACCCCAAAAAGCCCAAATTATCAAAAAAATGGTGCACAAATGAAGCAATGCGCACAAACTTTTGGGATCGTTGGTGGATGGTTTTTGATAAACCACCACATAGAAATTTGGAGGTCACATTTTATTTCTTTAAAAAATTGTATGCTGAGTTTTTGCTTGGTCACCATGTTGATTATTGTAGTATGAGGCCCAACATAGGCATAGGTAGAGGAGCTCCTCAGACTAGGCCATCTTCCCAATGCCGAAAGGCCACTACCTTTGTCCCCCCCACTAATGTCACACCCCCTCCTCTAGTGCAGCATCCTGATATCATTTATGAGGCTGCTGAATTGACTATTAGGGCCATTCATTTACTGAGTGATCAATTGATCACACAGACTAGGTCAGTGTTGCCTCTTGTGGATGCTGCTAGCGCATCGACATCTCATCGGAGTTCACATGTATGGGAGCCCCATATGTGCATTATGTGTAGGCATATGTGCCTCAGACCGCTTACTGATTCTGATAGATATCAGTTTCATGATATTGATGAGGGAGATACAGGAGAGGCTACTGCAGAGGCTGCAACACCTCATGGAGCATCTACATCTCATGAGAGTGCTCAGGAGGTGCATGTAGAGCCATTGACTCCTATTGATACGGTAAGAGTAAACATTATAAATAAATTTGTCACATGACTTATTTAATTTAAAAATAATTTATTTATTTAGATTAGTTTTAATGATTGCATGCACTTATATATATATATATATATATATATATATATATATATATATATATATATATATATATATATATATATATATATATATATATATATATATATATATATATATATATATATATATATATATATATATATATATATATATATATATATATATATATATATATATATATATATATATATATATATATATATATTTTCCATTTATGTTCAGTCGATGACATAGGAGGAGGTGAGACAGGTGGATGAGTCCACACTTTCGGCCATTTCATTTGGCCTTGATGACTATATAGTATATTATAAATTATGTACCCATTAGTTTTTTTTTATATCATTTGGTGTACATGCTTAAATCTCTATCAATTAGAGCAATAAAATTCATATATTTACTAATAAATATTGTCATCTTATTATGTTCTTGCAGGCTATAGCCGACATCAATGGGGGGCGTGAGGGGGTTCCTTCATCAGGTGTCAACAAAGGAAAGGTAGTTAATTGTTTAAGATTAATTATGCATGCATATGTATGCCACTTGTGTGTAGTAATAAATATTTTACTTGCACTTTATTGTATAGGGTGTGGCTATTGATGATGTCCCGACACCGGTTCGGCGGCGTAGAGTTACAGGCATCTCGATTCAGAGTGATAGCCCGATTGTACGTAGACTTTTACATATTGATATTTGTATTTTGTAACTAGGGTTTCTATGATGAAGTATATTGATATATAATTGACAATCTTTTTACTCTCATAGGTTACTCCGACTGTGAGGGAGGTCCCATGAGAATCTTTTGTTTCTTTGTTGACCCAGCCCACTATTCCAGAGGAGAGATCACCAGATGTAAGTTTTAATTTTAGTTCAATCAATTTGTAATTTTATTATGCTATCATCCTATTTTGTAGATTTATTACTCTATGTTGCACTAGTCTACTAATCTCATTATTGCAAATATATATTTATAGGTCAGAGTTGGTATTGTTGGCATGGTCCCTTCGCTACCCAGGACTTATGCTAGGACACCTGATTGTGGTAGGTGATTGAGAGACCAGGTACAAATTTATTTGTATTCGGTTATAATTTTAATTAAATTAGTGTTTGAAAATTATGAATTATATATATATATATATATATATATATCTGTGTGTGTGTGTGTGTGTGTGTGTGTGTGTGTGTACAAATCATATAAAGTAAGCAATCTAACTTTGGTTTGAACTCATTTTTTATGCAGGATCAATTAGAGCCCAACACTCCTTCAAAGAGGCTACATTTTGATGATCCCCCTATAGCATAGGATGCAGTTTTAGTTTTGTGGTCATTTAGAGATGACACTTGGCACATTTTGAGATGGCATATATGCCACATTGTACACCTTAAAACATTGATTTTTTAGAGATTTTGAAATGGCATGTACCATATTTGTATATGGACATACTTTTGATACATTTGATACATATATAGAACATATTCATTTATATGTTATATTTGTGTCATCTTTTGTATATACATATTTATTATTCATGTCTATGGAATTGAATGGTGAAGTTATATCTTGACTATGACTATCATTATGATTTAAATTATATCTTGTTGAAGTTACATTTGTTTTTCTTTACTCTGGAATACCCTGTTCATGGAGCTTATTATGTTTGAGGTTTAACTTCTTGTTGGTGAACAGATTTGTCTTCAAAAGAAACACTTACAAAATGACCCTTAAAGCCCAAACAAAAAGACTCAACCAACACCAACAGTTGGGTCACTTCACTATTGAGAAGTGTAAGCACCCTTTGAATTATCTGGGTACAGCTCCCCATGCAGGATTTACAATGAATCAACTAAACTATAAATGATAATGATTTTAACCTAAAAGCAATAAAGGCTTACAAACATCTATTCGTAAACATGAGATAGATGCAAAGGGACTAATTTACTGAAAAGAAAAGGATAGTAAATGCTACAAATTTCATTTGCCTAAACAATGCATTACAGAAAGAAACTAAGAGAGAAAGATGAATGGTTCTTTCCAAATACATGAAAAACTATAGCATAAAGTTAACAGATGATCGTGCTGATGATCAGACGTAATAGATATGCATTCAAAAGAAACCAATATCATTCAAAGATGAATATCAATAACAAAGTGAGCATCTAAAATCAAAGTTTTAATATGCTGACATATCCTTCTTTAAACATAGCAAAACAACAAAGATTCTAATGTTCCTATACATTAATCATTATCTGAAAATAAAATCCCTCTTTCCCTGCATTACAATAAAAATCCTAATCTATCCCTCCCTTGGCACAAATTCTCTCGGGTCAGGCGGAATCCGGAACCCCCAAAATCTCCTCTACGAGCCTTACTTATTTTCCCCTTTTGCATAGTTTCTTTCCTGTTATAATAACTAATTCTTGAGGATGTGTCTATCCACATCTTCTTTCTCAGATACATTAAAGTATCCCTTTGTGAGTGCCTTAGTAATATTTTGTTATGAAAGTCCATGTTACTTGGTGCTCTACATCTTTCAAAATGGATCTATTCCTATAGAATAGTGCCATCTGGATCTTATTGCAACACAAGTGTTAATGCCTCTATGTTTTGATTGGACGCTTGGTGCTATAACTAGAGCGTGTCATTTTTGGCTCTCCAAAAACATACCACTTCATGCAAGTGACACCAAGAAACATTTTGTCGAAGCCATCATACATATGTATTTTGGGATTCAATTGCGAGCACGTCCTCCTCAATTTTCCCACCCTGTGAACCTGAAGCCAACATCTCTGAATCATGACTAATGTCAACACAAAGAACTGCATTATCATGCGTCATGAAGGCATCATCAGCTTGGTATTGAAAATCACTCTTAAGTTTCCAACTGATATAGTCCTAGACCTCTATGAATCCAACAACTAAGCATGAAACAAGGTTTTGTCCATCAAGGAAGATGTCGGGTCCTCCTTGACATTCGGTGTTGGGGCATTCTCAAGAAATGATAATGTCTTAATATTGAAATTGCATTATAGATTATCATGTTCTCGAATGCCAATACTGTCGATGTGCAAAACCAATTCTCATTGTCATCAACCAGTCTAACCTGACAAAGATTTGGAAACTTCATTTTTAGATACCTTTTACTAGTTCTACTACTCCTATCTGATATTCCATATGGTGTGCTCTACTTGCAGGCATTCTGTTGAATAGTTTGCATATATTGTCTATGCTTCCAAGTCACAATTTTTATGGGACTCGATAGTAAAAATTATAATCAACCCCAAGGATGATGGCATGTCCTTGGATAGACAGTGGCATTGATAGCCTCTCCAACCATTTTAGTCTACCTTCATAACCATACCAAATAGGACAATGTCTACTTAGAAAAATTTCTCCTTGATCCACGAGCCCTGGAAGATCACTGCCCAATCATGCTTCGTGCACCTTGGGATCACTTGGGTCGAGCATGGTCGTGAGCATTTCGGTGACTCTATGGGCAGAATGGGGTTGTCATTGGCATTTACCTAGCCAACCAGAGCTGATGCAGTAGACAGTTCAATGCCAGGTCAGACGGTTTGAAAGATACACTGCTAAGCCACTTTCAACTGACCCTGACCGCAAGTTTTGGCATCGACTGAGATCACCTTGCCAAATGCAAATGATGTTGAATCACCCAAAGCTGAGAGAGTTTATTGTAGACCTCAAAAACATGATCCCATAGCACCTAATAGTTTTTTGATAGCTCTCACGAGGTCTGAGATATGAGACCCAAAAGATCGCGGCCCAATCGTGCTTAGTGCACCTTGGGGTCACTCGGGTCGAGTGTGGTCGTGAGCATTCCGGTAACTCTGTGGGTAGAACAGAGTTGTCACTAGTGTTTACCTAGCCAACTAGAGCCAATGGAGTAGATGATTGGATGCCAGGTCAGATGGTTTGAAAGATACGCTACTGAGCCACTTTCAACTGACCTTGACTGCAAGTTTTGGCATTGACTGAGATCGCCTTGCCAAATGCAAAGGAAGTCGAATCACCCAAAACTAAGAGAGGTTATTGTAGACCTCAAAAAAATGATCCTATAACACCTGATAGTTTGTCAATACCTCTCATGAGGTCCAAGATATGAGCCCCAAAAGATCGCTGCCCAATCATGCTAGGTGCACCTTGGGGTCACTTGGGTCGAGTGTGGTCGTGAGTGTTCTGGTGACTCTGTGGGCAGAATGGGGTTGTCATTAGCATTTAACCAGCCAACCAGAGCTGATGCAAAAGATGGTTTGATGCTAGGTTAGATGGTTTGAAAGATACGTTATTGAGCCACTTTCAACTAACCCTCACTGCAAGTTTTGACATTGACTGAGATCGCCTTGCCAAATGCAAATGAAGTCGAATCGCCCAAAACTAAGAGAGGTTATTGTAAACCTAAAAAAAATGATCTTGTAGCACCTAACATTTTGTTGATACCTCTCACGAGGTCCAAGATACGAGCCCCAAAATATCGCTGCCCAATCATGCTTAGTGCACCTTGCGGTCACTTGGGTTGAGCGTGGTCGCGAATGTTCCAATGAATCTGTGGGAAAAATGGGGTTATCACTATAGTTTACCCAGCTAACTGGAGCTAATGGAGTAGACGGTTCGATGCCAAGTCAGACGGTTTGAAAGATACGCTGCTGAGCCACTTTCAACTGACCCTGACTGCAAGTTTTGGCATCTACTGAGATTGCCTTGCCAAATGCAAACGAAGTCGAATCGCCCAAAACTAAGAGAGGTTAATGTAGACCTAGAAAACATGATCTTGTAGCACCTGATAGTTTTTCGATAGCTCTCATGAGGTCTGAGATATGAGTCCCACAAGATCACTGCCCAATCATGCTAAGTGCACCTTGGGGTCACTTGGGTCGAGTGTGGTCGCGAGCATTCCGGTGACTTTGTGGGTAGAACAAGGTTGTCACTGGCATTTACCTAGCCAACTAGAGCCAATGGAGTAGAAGATTCAATGCCAGGTTAGATGGTTTGAAAGATATGATTTTGAGCCACTTTCAACTGACCCTCACTGCAAGTTTTGGCATCGACTAAGATTGCCTTGCCAAATGCAAACGAAGTCGAATCACCCAAAAATAAGAGAGGTTATTGTAGACCTCAAAAAAATGACCCTATAACACCTAATAGTTTGTCAATACCTCTCACAAGGTTGAAGATACGAGCCCTAGAAGATCACTACCCAATCGTGCTAAGTGCACCTTGGGGTCACTTGGGTCAAGTGTGGTCGCGAATGTTCTGATTACTCTGTGGGTAGAATGAGGTTGTCACTAGAATTTACCCCACCAACTAGAGCCAATGGAGTAGATGATTCGATGCTAGGTCAGACGGTTTGAAAGATACACTATTGAGCCACTTTCAATTCACCCTGACTACAAGTTTTGGCATCGACTGAGATCGCCTTGCCAAATGCAAATGAAGTTGAATTGCCCAAAGCTAAGAGAGGTTATTGTAGACCTCAAAAACATGATCTCATAGCATGTAAAAAAAAATTGATAGCCCTCACGAGCTCTAAGATACGAGCCCCAGAAGATCGCGGCCCAATCATGCTTAGTGCACCTTGGGGTCACTTGGGTCGAGCGTGGTTGCAAGTGTTTTGGTGACGCTGTGGGTAGAACAAGGTTGTCATTGATGTTCACCTGGCCAACCAGAGTTGATGGAGTAGACAGTTCAATTCTAGGTCAGACGGTTTGAAAGATACACTGCTGAGCCACTTTCAACTGATCCTGACTACAAGTTTTGGCATTGAATGAGATCGCCTTGCCAATTGTAAAGGAAGTCGAATCACCCAAAAGTGAGAGAGGTTATTGTAGACCTCAAAAAATGATCTTGTAGCACCTGATAGTTTGTTGATAGCTCTCACGAGGTCTGAGATACAAGTCCCAGAAGATCACTGCCCAATCGTGCTTAGTGCACCTTGGGGTCACTTGGGTCGAGTGTGCCCGCGACCGTTCTAGTGACTCTGTGGGAAGAATGGGGTTGTCATTGGCATTTACCCAGCCAATTGGAGTTAATGGAGTAGACATTTCAATGCTAGGTCAGACGGTTTGAAAGATACACTACTGAGCCACTTTTAACTGACCCTCACTGCAAGTTTTGGCATCGACTGAGATCGCCTTGCCAAATGCAAACGAAGTCAAATTGCCCAAAACTAAGAGAGGTTATTGTAGACCTCAAAAACATGATCTTGTAACACCTAATATTTTTTTGATACCTCTCATGAGGTCCAAGATACGAGCCCCAGAAGATCGCTTCCCAATCGTGCTTAGTGCACCTTGGGGTCACTTGGGTCAAGCGTGGTCGTGAGAGTTCCAGTGACTCTGTGGGTAGAAAGGGGTTGTCACTAGCATTTATCCATCCAACTAGAGCTGATGGAGTAGATGATTCAATGCTAGGTTAGATGGTTTGAAAGATACGCTGCTAAGCCACTTTCAACTGACCCTGACTACAAGTTTTGGCATCGACTGAGATCGCCTTGCCGAATACAAACAAAGTCGAATCACCCAAAACTGAGAGAGGTTATTGTAGACCTCAAAAACATGATCTTGTAACACCTAACAATTTTTTGATACCTCTCACAAGGTCCAAGATACAAGCCCCAGAAGATCACTGCCCAATTGTGCTTAGTGCACCTTGGGGTCACTTGGGTCAAGCGTGGTCGCAAGCGTTCCGGTGACTCTGCGGGTAGAACGGGGTTGTCACTAGCGTTTACCCAGCCAACCAAAGCTGATGGAGTAGATGATTCAATGCCAGGTCAGACAGTTTGAAAGATATGCTGCTAAGCCACCTTCAACTGACCCTGACTACAAGTTTTAGCATCGACTGAGATTGCCTTGCCAAATGCAAACAAAGTCAAATCGCCCAAAACTGAGAGAGGTTATTGTAGACCTCAAAAACATGATCCCATAGCACCTCATAGTTTGTTGATAGCTCTCATGAGGTCTGAGATACGAGCCGGAGAAGATCACTGCCCAATCATGCTTAGTGCACCTTGGGGTCACTTGGGTCGAGTGTGGTCGCGACCATTCCGGTGACTCTGTGGGAAAAATGGGGTTGTCAAGGGTGTTTACCCAGCTAACCAGAGCTGATGGAGCAGACGATTTGATGCCAGGTCAGACGGTTTGAAAGATACACTGCTGAGCCACTTTCAACTGACCCTGACTTCAAGTTTTGGCATCGACTGAGATCGCCTTGCCAAATGCAAAGGAAGTCGAATTGGCCAAAACTGAGAGAGGTTATTATAGACCTCAAAAAAATGATCCTATAACACCTAAAAGTTTGTTGATAGCTCTCATGAGGTCCAAGATATGAGCCCCAGAAGATTGCTGCCCAATCGTGCTTAGTGCACCTTGCGGTCACTTGGGTCGAGTGTGGTCGCGAGCATTCCGGTGACTCTGTGGGTAGAACGTGGTTGTCATTGGTGTTTACTCAGCCAAATAGAGCTGATGGAATAGATGGTTCGATGCTAGGTCAGACAATTTGAAAGATACGCTGCTGAGCCACTTTCAACTGACCCTCACTGCAAGTTTTGGCATCGACTGAGATCGCCTTGCCAAATGCAAATGAAGTCGAATCACCCAAAACTGAGACAGGTTATTGTAGACCTCAAAAACATGACCTTGTAACACCTAATAGTTTTTTGATGCCTCTCATGAGGTCTAAGATACGAGCCCTAGAAGATCGTTGCCCAATCATGCTTAGTGCACCTTGGGGTCACTTGGGTCGAGCATGGTCGCAAGCATTCCAGTGACTCTGTGGGTAGAATAGGGTTGTCATTGGCATTTACCCAGCCAACTAGAGCTAATGGAGAAGATGATTCAATGCTAGGTTAGACTGTTTGAAAGATACGCTTCTGAGCCACTTTCAATTGACCCTTACTGCAAGTTTTGGCATTGACTGAGATCGCCTTGCCAAATGCAAATGAAGTCAAATCGCCCAAAGCTAAGAGAGGTTATTGTAGACCTCAAAAACATGATCTTTTGATAGTTTGTCAATACCTCTCATGAGGTCCGAGATATGAGCCCCAAAAGATCACGGCCCAATCGTGCTTAGTGCACCTTTGGGTCACTTGGGTCGAGCGTGGTCGCGAGTGTTCTGGTGACTCTGTGGATAGAATGTGGTTGTCATTAGCATTTACTCAGCCAACCAGAGCTGATGGAGAAAACATTTTGATGCTAGGTCAGATGGTTTGAAAGATATGCTGCTGAGCCACTTTCAACTAACCCTCACTGCAAGTTTTGGCATCGACTGAGATCGCCTTGGCAAATGCAAACGAAGTCGAATCGCCCAAAACTAAGAGAGGTTATTGTAGACCTTGAAAACATGATCATGTAGCACCTGATAGTTTTTCAATACCTCTCACAAGGTCTGAGATACAAGCTGCTTTCAACTGACTATTAGTGGTATGTTTGAAATTTAAACTGTGAAATTAATCATGATTAAGCTTGTTAAATTTGAACTGCGGAGCTTATTATGTTTGAGGTTTAACTTTTATAGATTTTTTGAAATGATAAAAAATAATATCCTTAAAGCATTACAAACAACAATCAAACATGCAAGAATTCAAACCATGCAAATGACATAAGTATATGACATGTAATATCTCTTCTTGGCACTATTGGCCACCCATACATGATTTTGGTCATAAGTCCTTATGAAGAGTTTAAGGACATTTAACTTTTAAATCAAATTGATTGTTACAAATTGTCATTATAGGCTTCAAAAGATCTCAATTAACCATTAAGGATCCTTTTGTCCTTCTATCTCTGATTGGATCCATGGTGACCGTAGGCGTCTTCATAGGTGCTCCTACACAAATTACATTCCACATACAAAACCAATTTTATTGACTCAAAATACAATCTAAGAAAGGTCAAATTAATGTATTGAAATTAAGCTTAATGAACTTAGAAAATAATGCACTAAGTTAACTTATTACCTAGTCAAGTGTTCCTGAAGGGTCATCTCTTTGCTTCAGGCTCTCCAATAGTGCTTCATGATCAGCAGTAGTAATAGTCCAAAGTTCTTTTGTCTTTGGTCTTCCATGATGCTTTGACAACTTGACATTTGTTGCTATAAAAAGGTGTGAATACATCAGAATAGTTTTGTGCTTCTCATAGTCTTCAAATGTGGGAACTCCATTCTTTCTAATCATGTATGTTCACAACTATGTTCCCACAACAACAACTAAACTAGTAGGATATGTGAACCCATCACCATCTATCATCGGTTGTACAAGCTTCTGTTTACCTTGTACACAATGTGCTAACCAATAATTTGACCTCTCATCATTCCCCTATGGTGCAACCAATGCAAAAACATCTCCTGGCTTCAAAAGATCTGAAAGATGGTCATAGTCAACTAAAGTGTCCATGTCATCATTTCTTATAGAGAGTGTCAAAGATAAAGGAGTTAGATACTGTGGAACCCATGTATCCACCCACTCACTTGACTCACAATGATCCCAATCATACTGAAAACACATGGGGCAAAAACAAGCCAACTCTTGTGTCCAAATGGTCCATGTACTACTATTGGAGCTTCGGAATGAATGCATTTTTGAAGAGTCTTTCACTATTTGACAATCCAATCTATCTCCTATAGTTCCCTCCTCAACCAACCAAAAGAATCTACGCACTATAGAATCAAGAGTCCCCCCTTGTGACAATGCTAAAGTACACCAATCAACAATAGAATGAGCATCAAGAAGTACAACACTTGAAATCCTCAATTGCTCCTTAACTAGAGCTCTCTTCACACATGCACCTGCTCCGTCATGCTCCCCTTTCCCATGCCCTGACTCAAAAAAACTCCAAATATGAGGTACACCTCTCTCCACATGCATTCTACACAACCAATAAAACATTATGGCATTCTTAAATTGACCAATGCAATTATCCGACCAAATGAGATGCCTATCCATAGCAATACCATTTTCCTGCAAGAGGTCAAAATAGTTTTGGAAACAATGTTGAACAAACTCATGAGAGTGAGACCTGTCATCGCTCATATAAAAATGGTACTCTGTGATTATCTTTCGCTCATCTTTTGTGCTATCAGTGAATGTCTATATGTGATGTGTACAAAAATAGCAACCTGAATCAAATTGTAATATTGAGCTTGAGTCTCATTTTGGTGCTGCAATGTATAGTTCTCCGCAAAGTCTACAACTGATATAATAGTTCCAATGGGGAAAGTGTCCTTACATGTCCTGAATTATTGATCCAACCATTGAGACCTATGACTATGCCTTGCATACTTGTAAAAAGATTTGTCTTGAAATCTAAGATAAAATCAGCAACATTGTATTCATTTGCAACTAACTCACATCTAGAGCCTTCACCTCCACTCTTCAATGTATATTTCACTATTTCATATACCTTTTTTTGGACGAGTTTCTTTCCAAAATTGTGTTCCAAACCCTTATGAAAACATGTTCTAAACTTGGACAAGCCACCACATTCTGAGCACTTGGCATTTAAGCAATCTTTTTTATAAAATAAACAACCATCATCTCTTTGACATAAAAATTGATCTAGCAAGTCTCTTGATGATTTGGGAAGACCACTTGCAACACAATCCTCTAGCATTTCATTAGTATGCAAAGTAGAATGAATGGACTGTAATAATTCATGATGCATTGAAAACTCAACATGATATTTGAAACAACATATATTTCAAATCTTAAGGGGTACACAATAAAATGGCTTCATGGATTCAAATGACCTTTGTGATATTTTCAATGTTGGATGTGTCTCACAAAATTTTTTATACAACATTGTTTGACTTACCTCCACATAATGTTTAGGATGTGGAGTGCGGTCTCGATTGCCAACTCTCAACTTCAAGACATCCTTCACATTTGGTGACACTCTTGAGTTAGCATCCCAAAATTGTTGAATTTCATCCTTGACAACATCTGTTAGGTTCTTATCAAAATGTGGAAGTCTCCCACCATAAGCCCATGTATCAATTTGAAGGGGATCATCAAGTCCTTCAATTCTTGCAAGTGCTCTACCCAAAGTTTTACGGTCTATATTGAAGTCAACACAAGTTTGTCTCATCAAACGAGCCTTTCTCAACTGATGACTTACTAAGGAGGTTGTAATAACCCTTCGAGAAACTCTCTTGTCTTTTTCTCTGCTAGTCTTCCCAATGCTATTGAGAGCATTGAAAAGATTCTTCACAACAATGGCATTTCTCTCCATTTTCTTGTTCACACGAATCTTCAATTTCACAAGCACAGGTCTCATCTTTTGCATCTTTAACAACTCTACAAATGTCTTGTTTCAAAAAAAATGATCATAAAGTCTTGAAGCCCACAACCTAATGGTTCTATGTGACCTCTTTCCTTCCCAATTATTCATAATGTTCTCCTCAATTTTAATTAACCATTTAGGTGTTCTTGAAAGCCCCAAATTTGAAGATTGATTATCTTTATTGCACGGGACTTCATTTCGCATATAATTTGGAGATGTATAACATTCATGTGGTTCTTGTGCAACATTTTCGTTCCCAAAGTCTACATTTTCAATCTCCATCTATGCATTTTCAAATTGAACATCCTCTTCACTTACAACTACATTTACGGGGTCACCTTGATTAATGTTTAACATACCTTCTCTCCTTCTTTGGTGATTTTCCTTATCTTTTTCCCTATATGCCTGAATTTCATCATCTGTCAGCTTCCTCTTGTGTTTAGCCTTTCGATGCCTGGTGCTTCCCATGGTGAGACCACAAGTCGACAAAAATCAAACAATGGGCCCCAAATCACATTTTTTGTTTTGCAACACGTGGAAAAAGTATAAAATCCCGTGATTGTCTGCTCTATGGGGACAGGGAATATTTTGGTCAAATATTGCCTAGGAAAAATTGGGTACCCGAAAATATCAGGTACCCGATATTCTCCTACCAATGAAAAACCGGCGGGAGAAAATGAAAACAATTGAACTTTTACATATATTTATGTATATAATATATCTATAAAAAAGAGGCATATGATATATATAATGTATATTATATATGTACTAATGTATTATAATAGACTAATGTATTATATATATTAATATATTAAATATAATAATATATATAATATATTATATATATACTAATGTATAATATATACTAACATGTATATATATATATATATATATATATATATATATATATATATATATATATATATATATATATATATATATATATATATATATATATATATATATATATATATATATATATATAATACATATACTAATGTATACTAATATATTATATATAATATTACAAATTAAGGAGAAACTCTTGCAGAAATATGGAAATTATAGTCTTCCTCCTAGAGCATACATTAATGAAGTTCTTTGTGCCTTAGCAGAGGAAGCCAGCTGGATTGTTCAAGCTTACGGTACTACATATAGAAATGTGGTATGTATTTTTGGCCTAAATTTTTTTCTCATTTCTTTTAGGTCTTTAAAGGTCGTCGGCTAAATCTTTTTATTAAATGTGCCTTTTACAGGCATCGTAAACCCTAGCTACGAAGAAATGGAAGCTTTGAAGAATAGTTCATTGGAGGTAGAGAGAGACTCCCTAGGGGTCCATTGGAATGCTCAAGTGTGTCTTAAGCGGTCCTAGAATCCTAATACCACTTAAGACACACTTTAGCATTCTAATGTGTCAAAAGGGGTTCTGGGGACTCCCTAGGGGTACTAGTACACCTTATCATGCATTAGGACACCTAGAGAGTCCCCATGAAACCTTAAGACACATTGGAATACTCAAGTGTGTCTTAAGGGGTCATAGGACCCCTTAGGACACACTTGAGTGTTCTAATGCATCAAAAGGGGTCATGGAGACTCCCTAGGGGTCACATAATGCCTTATCATGCCTTAGGACCCCTAGAGAGTCCCCATGATCTCTTCAGACACATTGGAATGCTCAATTGTGTCTTAAGGGGTCATAGGACCCCTTAAGACACATTTGAGCATTCTAATGTCTCAAAAGGGGTCATGGGGACTCCCTAGGGGTCCTAGTACACCTTATCTGACACATTAGAATGCTCAAGTGTGTCTTAAGGGGTATTAGGACCCCTTAAGACACACTTGAGCATTTGAATGTGTCAAAAGGGATCATGGGGACTCCCTAGGTGTCCTTGTATGCCTTATCATGCTCTAGGATGCCTAGGGAGTCCCCATGACCCCTTTTGATGCATTAGAATGCTCAAGTGTGTCTTATGGGTCCTAATACCCCTTAAGACACACTAGCATTCCAATGTGTCAAAAAGGGTCATGGGGACTCCTTAGGTGTCCTAGTACTCCTTATCATGCATTAGGACACCTAGGGAGTTCTCATGACCCCTTTTGACACATTGGAAAGCTCAAGTGTGTCTTAAGGGGTTGTAGGACCCCTTAAGACACACTGGAGCATTTCAATGTGTCAAAAGGGGTCATCAGGACACCCTAGGGTTCTTAGTACACCTTATCACGCGTTAAGACCCCTAGGGAGTCCCGATGACCCCTTTTGACACATTGGAATGCTCAAGTGTGTCTTAAGGGGTCGTAGGACCCCTTAAGACACACTTGACCATTCCAATGTGTCAAAAGGGGTCATGGGGACTCCCTAGGTGTCCTAATGTGCATTAGGACATCTAGGGAGTCCCCATGACCCCTTTTGATGCATTGGAATGCTCAAGTGTGTCTTAAGGGGTCTTTTTGAGGCATTGGAATGCTCAAGTGTGTCTTAAGGGGTCCTAAGACCCCTTAAGACACACTTGAGCATTCCAATGCGTCAAAAGGAGTCATGGGGACTCCCTAGGAATCTTAGTATGCCTTATCACGTATTAGGACATGTAGGGAGTTCCCATCACCCCTTTTGACACATTAGAATGCTCAAGTGTGTCTTAAGGGGTCCTAGTACACCTTATTTGACATCGAGACTCTCTAGGGTAGGACCCCTTAGACACACTAGAGCATTCCAATGTGTCAAAAGGGGTCATCGAAACTCTCTAGGGGTCCTAACGCATGATAAGACATACTACGACCCCTAGGGAGTCTTGATGACCCCTCTTGATACATTGGAATGCTCAAGTGTGTCTTAAGGGGTCCTAATACCCCTTAAGACACACTTGAGAATTTAAATGTGTCAAAAGGGGTCATGGGGACTCCCTAGGGGTCCTAGTACACCTTATCATGTATTAGGATGCGTAGGGAGTTCCCATGACCCCTTTTGACATATTAGAATGCTCAAATGTGTCTATAGGGGTCCTAAGGTGTGATAAGGTGTACTAGGACCCCTAGGGAGTCCCCATGACCCCTTTTGACACATTGGAATGCTCAAGTGTGTCTTAAGGGGTCGTAGGACCCCTTAAGACACACTTGAGCATTCCAATGTGTCAAAAGAGGTCATGGGGACTCTGTAGGGGTCCTAAGGCGTGATAAGGCATACTAGGACCCCTAGGGAGTCCCCATGACCCCATAAGAGACATTGGAGCACTTTAGTATTCCAATGTGTTTTAAGGGGTCATGGGGACTCCGTAGGGGTCCTAACACGTGATAAGGCATACTAGGACCCCTAGGGAGTCCCCATGACCTTTTTTGACACATTGGAACACTTAAGTGTGCCTTAAGGGGTCCTAATACCCCTTAAGACACACTTGAGCGTTCCAATGTGTCAAAAAGTGTCATGGGGACTCCCTAAGGGTCCTAAGACATACTAGGACCCCTAGAGAGTCCCCATGACCCCTTAAGACACATTGGAATGCTCAAGTGTGTCTTAAGGGGTCCTCTGACCTCTTAAGACACACTTGAGAATTCCAATGTGTCTTAAGGGGTCATGCAGACTCTATAGAGGTCCTAACGCATGATAAGTCTTCCTAGGACCTCTAGCGAGTCTCCATGACCCCTTTTGACACATTGAAATGCTCAAGTGTGTTTTAAGGGGTCCTATGACCCCTTAAGACACACTTGAGCATTCCAATGTGTCTTAAGGGGTCATGGGGACTCTCTACGGGTCCTAACATGTGATAAGCCATACTAGGACCCCTAGGGAGTCCCCATGACCTCTTAAGACACATTAGAATGCTCAAGTGTGTCTTAAGGGATCGTATGACCCCTTAAGACACACTTGAGCATTCCAATGTGTCTTAAGGGTTCATGGAGACTCTCTAGGGGTCCTAACATGTGATAAGACATATTAGGACCTCTTAAGACATACTTGAGCATTCTAATGTATCAAAAGGGGTCCTGGGGAGTCCTTAGGGGTCTTAAGGCATGGTAAGGCATATTAAGACCCCTAGAGAGTCCCCATAACCACTTTTGACACATTGGAATGTTCAAGTGTGTCTTAAGGGGTCCTATGACCCCTTAAGACACACTTGAGCATTCCAATGTCTCTTAAGGGGTCATGGGGACTCTCTAGGGGTCCTAACACGTGATAAGGTGTACTAGGACCCCTATGGAGTCCCCATGACCCCTTAAGACATATTGGAATGCTCAAGTGTGTCTTAAGGGGTCGTACGACCCCTTAAAACACACTTGAGCATTCCAATGTGTCTTAAGGGTTCATGGAGACTCTCTACGGGTCCTAACATGTGATAAGGCATATTAGGACCCCTTAAGACATACTTGAGCATTCCAATGTGTTAAAAGGGGTCCTGGAGACTCCTTAGGGGTCCTAAGGCATGATAAGACATATTAAGAACCCTAGGGAGTCTCCATATCCCCTTTTAACACATTGGAATGCTCAAGTGTGTCTTAAGGGGTCCTAATACCCCTTAAAACACACTTGAGTATTCCAATGTGTCTTAAGGGGTCATGGAGACTCTGTAGGTGTCCTAAGGTGTGATAATGCATACTAGGACCTCTAGGGAGTCTCCATGACCCCTTTTGACACATTTGAATGCCCAAGTATGTCTTAAGGGGTCCTATAACCCCTTAAGACACACTTGAGCATTCCGATGTGTCAAAAGGGGTCATGGGGACTCCCTAAGGGTTCTAGTACACTTTATCATGTGTTAGGACCCCTAAAGAGTTCTCATGACCCCTTTTGACACATTGGAATGCTCAAGTGTGTCTTAAGGGGTATTAGGACCCCTTAAGACACACTTGAGTGTTCTAATGTGTCAAAAGAGGTCATGAGGACTCCCTAGGGGTCCTAGTATGCCTTATCACATGTTAAGACCCCTAGGGAGTCCCAATGACTCCTTCTGACACATTGGAATGCTCAAGTGTGTCTTAAGGGGTCCTATGGGGTCAAAAGGGGTCATTGGGATTCTTTAAGGGTCCTAGTATGCCTTATCACACCTTAAGACCCCTAGTGATTCCCCATGACCCCTTTTCACAAATTAGAATGTTCAAGTGTGTCGTAAGAGGTCCTAAGACCCCTTAAAACACACTTGAACATTACAATGTATCGAAAGGGGTCATGGGGACTCCCTACGGGTCTTAGTAAGCCTTGTCATGTGTTAGGACCCCTAGAGAGTCCCCATGACCCCTTTTGACACATTGGAACCCTCAAGTGTGTCATAAGGGGTCATAGGACCCCTTATGACACACTTGAGGGTTCCAATGTGTCAAAAGGGGTCATGGGGACTCTCTAGGGGTCCTAGTACACCTTATCACATGTTAAGACCCCTATAGAGTCCCCATGACCACTTTTGATGCATTGAAATGCTGAAGTCTATTTTAAGGGGTCGTAGGACCCCTTAAGATAGACTTGAGCATTCCAATGCATCAAAAGGGGTCATGGGGACTCCCTAGGGGTCGTAGTACGCCTTATCATGCCTTAGGACTCCTAGGGGTCATGGGGAGTCCCTAGGGGTCCTAGTACACCTTATCATGTGCAAGTGTGTCTTAAGGGGTCCTCTGACATGTCCTAATGCATTCTAAAGGGTCATCATTCCATCAAAGTTGCATTTGAAACCCTAATGACCCCTTAACAGGCCTACCGACCCCGATTCGACATGTGGTGTCCCGAGACCACCCCATGGACCCCTTTCAAGTTCTAGGAAAAAGTCATCCAAATTTGGTACGTAGGTCCTTTGACATGTCCTAATGCATTGCAAAGGGTCCTCGTTCCATCAAAGTTTCATTTGGAACCCTAATGACCCCTTAACAGGCCTGTCGATCCTGATTCAACATGTGGTGTCCCGAGAGTACCACATGGACCCCTTTTGAGTTTTACTAGGCAAAAGTTTTGCAAATTTGGTATGTAGGTCCTCTGACATATCCTAATGGGTTCCATAGGGTGACCATTCGATGGAAGTTTCATTTGGAACCCTAATGACTCCTTAACAGGCCTACCGACCCAGATTCGACATGTGGTGTCCCCAAAGCACCCCATGGACCCCTTTTGAGTTCTACTAGGCAAAAGTCATCCAAATTTGGTATGTAGGTCCTCTGACATGTCCTAATGCATTACAAAGGGTCCTCATTCCATCAAAGTTGTATTTGGAACCCTAATAACCCCTTAACAGGCCGACCGACCCTGATTTGACATGTGATCTCCCAAGAGCACCCCATGGACCCCTTTCGAGTTCTACTAGGAAAAGTGATCTGAATCATGGAATTTAGTCCTTTGACATTTCCTAATGTGTTCCAAAGGGTCACCATTCCATCAAAGTTTCATTTCGAATGCTATTGACCCCTTAACAGGCCTACCGACCCTGTTTCGACATGTAATCTCCCGAGAGCACCCCATTAACCCCTTTTGAGTTCTACTAGGAAAAAGTCATCCAAATTTGGTAAATAGGTCCTATGACATGTTCTAATGTGTTACAATGGGTCACTATTCCATCGAAGTTTCATTTCAAACCCTATTGACCCCTTAATAGGCCTAATGACCCTGTTTTGACATGTGGTCTCCCGAGAGCACCCCATGGACCCCTTACGAGATCTAGTAGGAAAAAGTCATCCAAATTTGGTACATAGGTCCTATGAAATATCCTAATGTGTTCCAAAGGGTCACTATTCCATCAAAGTTTCATTTGGTTGACACCTTAACAGGCCTACCGACCCCGATTCGACATGTGTTCTCCCGAGAGCATCCCATGGACCCCTTTCGAGTTCTACTGGGAAAATGTCATCCAAATTTGGTACGTAGGTCCTTTGACATGTCCTAATACATTTCAAATGGTCATTTTTCCATCAAAGTTGCATTTGGAACCCTAATGACCCCTTAATAGGCCTACCGACCCTGATTCGACATGAGGTCTCCCGAGAGCACCCCATGGACCCCTTTTGAGTTATACTAAGAAAAATTAGTCCAAATTTGGTACATAGGTCCTATGACATGTCATAATGCATTCCAAATGGTCACTATTCCATCAAAGTTGCAGTCGAACCCTAATGACCCTTTAATAGGCCTACCGACCCCGATTTGACATGAGGTCTTCCGAGAGCACCCCATGGACCCCTTTCAAGTTCTACTAGGGAAAAGTCATCCAAATTTTGTACATAGGTCATATGATATGTCCTAATGTGTTCCAAAGGCTCACCGTTCCATCAAAGTTGCATTTGGAACCCTAATGACCCCATAACAGGCCTACTGACCCTGATTCGACATGAGGTCTCTCGAGAGCACCCCGTGGACCCCTTTCGAGTTCTACTAGGAAAAAGTCATCCAAATTTGGTATGTAGGTCCTATGACATGTCTTAATACATTCCAAAGAGTCACTATTCCATAGAAGTTTCATTTTGAACACTAATGACCACTTAACAAGCCAATCCACCCCGATTTGACATGTGGTCTCCCGAGAGCACCGCATGGACCCCTTAGGCGTTCTACTAGGCAAAAGTCATCCAAATTTGGTACGTAGTTCTTATGACATGTTATAATGCATTCCAAAGGGTCACCATTCTATCAAAGTTGCATTTGTAACCCCAATGATCCCTTAACAAGCCTACCGACCTCGATTTGACATGAGGTCTCCCGAGAGCAACCCATGGACCCCTTTCGAGTTTTTTTGGGAAAAAGTCATATGAATCATGGAATTAGGTCCTCTTACATGTCCTAATGTATTCCAAAGGGTCACCATTCCATCAAAGTTTGATTTCAAACCCTAATGACCCCTTAACAGGACTACCAACCCCGATTCGACATGAGGTCTCCCGAGAGCACCCCATGGACCCCTTTCGTGTTCTAATAGGAAAAAGTCATCTAAATTTGGTACGTAGGTCCTATGACATGTCCTAATGTATTCTAAAGGGTCACCATTCCATCAAAGTTTTATTTGGAACTCTAATGACCCCTTAATAGGCCTACCGACCCCATTTCGACATGTGGTCTCCCGAGAGCACACCATGGACCCCTTTTGAGTTTTACTAGGCAAAAGTCATCCAAATTTGGTACATAGGTCCTATGACATATCCTAATGTGTTCCAAAGCGTAATCGTTCCATCAAAGTTTCATTTGGAACTCTAATGACCTCTTAACAGGCAAGTACCGACCCCAATTCGACATGTGGTCTTCCGAGAGCACCCCATGGACCCCTTTCAAGTTCTACTAGGCAAAAGTTATCCAAATTTGGTATGTAGGTCATCTGATATGTCCTAATGCATTCCAAAGGATCACCATTCATCGAAAGTTTCATTTAGAACCCCAATGACCCCTTAAGTCACCTATCGACCCCAAATCGTACAATGGTCTCCCAAGAGCACCCCATGGACCCTTTTCAAGTTTGACTACTCAAAATTCATCTAAATTGTGGAGTTAGGTGCTCTGACATGTCCTAATGCATTCCAAATGGTCATCGTGCATCAAAGGTTCTCTCATGAGCCCTAATGACCCCTTAAGACGCCTAGCGACACTGATTGGACATGTGGTCTCTTGAGAGCACCGCATGGACCCTATTCGAGTTGGACTAGGAAAAAGTTGTTTAAATTTGGTACATTGGTACTCGGACATGCCCTATTGCCTTCCAAATGGTCACTGTACATCTGAAGTTGCCTCACAAACCCTAATTACCCCTTAAGACATCTAGCGACCCCGATTCGACCAGTTGTCTCATGAGAGGATCTTTTATAACTTAAATTAAATATTAAAATAATATATAAAATATTTGAAAAAATACAATATTTAATAGACTAAATATTACATTTAATATATATTATCAAATATATAATATATTAATGTCCTATTCATTTTATATATTATATATATATTAGACATTATATTATATTTTATTATATTATATACACAACAATATTTAATATATAATTTATAATATATACATATATATATATATTATGTAGCATTTATATTATAATATAAAAATATTGCATTTAATATAAATCTGAATAGACTATATACTTAGGCCGTTTAAATTGATATTATCGAATATATAATATAAATAAATAATATATAATATATATACTATATAATATAAAATATAAAACATAAAATATAAAACATAAAATATAAAACCTAAATATAAAATATATAAATTATTCATTGTCAGGGTGAAAGAAAAAAATATCAAAATTAAAGGGAAATAAAAAAAGAGTGGGAGGGGGAAACTTTTCAAATTTGAAATTAAAGCAAAATCGGGTAATAGCTTTGGAAACCAAAGCTCCATGGTCAACGCTGAAGGTGTGCAAAAAATGTATTTTTTCTCTGTTTTTCTTATGTCAACACTTCGACCATTAGGTTGATGACTTTTTTTCCACCCGATTTTGATAAAATGAAAAGGGTTTCTTCAGATGATTGTCAGCTTTCCATCGATATAAGTGCTGTAAGATTTTGAATTCATTAAGTATTTATTAGTTATTTTCTAGTTCACTTACGTCTAAAGTCATGATTGACATACTGATGGAAAAATAGCTATAACTTTCAAACCGTATAACATTTTTGAAATCCGAAAGATGCGTCACATTCTATGCTTCATCTAGTATAAGAAAAAAAATTTTAAAAAAAATTATGATAAGTTTTCAATGAGTTAAGGTGGTCAAACATGAGAGTTTTTAAATTCTGAAAGCATTGTAGCAAAAAAATCATAATTAATTATCTGTTTGGAATAAAAATACCAAAAAATATGCGTCACATCCGGGCATGAGTCAACTACTTATATATAGAATATTATAACAAAATATTATCATTTGCTTTTGATTAGGGTGGTCAGACATAAACGTACTTATTTTTTTCCTGAAATGTTTGTAGTGCTGCATTGCAATCTATACTTTTTACCAATCAGATTAATTTTTTTTTAGAAAGGGCTTAGTAGTTTAGAAACTAAATTCAATTTCCTTCAAATTATATTGTTACAAATTTTTGATATTAGGTTGATAACTAGTTCATTTTTTCACGCCAAGTTGACTAATCCTGATTGTCTAATTTTTCATTGCCACTTAAGGGCATAGTTTGGCCGCTCATGATCCTGCACATACCCAGGGACTCTTTAGGTGCTCTAATGTGTGATAAGGTGTACTAGTACTCCTAGGGAGTCCCCAGAACCTCTTTTGACACATGAGAATGCTCAAGTGTGTCTTAAGTGGTATTAGGATCCCTTAAGATACACTTGAGCATTCTAATGTGTTAAAAGGGGTCATGGGGACTCCCTAGGGGTCCTAGACCCCTGGAGAGTCTCCATGACCCCTTTTGACACATTGGTATGTTAAAGTGTGTCTTAAGGGGTATTAGGACCCCTTAAGACACACTTGAGCATTCTAATGCATCAAAAGGGGTCATGGGGACTCCCTGGATGTCCTAATGCGTGATAAGGCACATTAGGACACCTAGGGAGTCTCCATGACCCCTTTTGATGCATTAGAATGCTCAAGTGTGTCTTAAGGGATCCTAATACCCTTTAAGACACACTTGAACATTCTAATGTGTCAAAAGGGGTCATGGGGACTGCCTAGGGGTCCTAGTACGCCTTATCATGCATTAGAACACCTAGGTTGTTCCCATGATCCCTTTTGACACATTAGAATGCTAAATTGTGTCTTAAGGGGTCCTAAGACCTCTTAAGACACACTACAGCATTACAATGTGTCAAAAGGGTTCATGGGGACTCTTTATGGATTCTAACACATGATAAGGCATACTAGGACCCCTAGGGAGTCCAAATGACCCCTTTTGACAAATTGGAATGCTTAAGTGTGTCTTAAAGGGTCGTAGGAACCTTTAAGACACACTTGAGCATTTCAATGTGTCAAAAGGGGTCATGAGGACTCTCTAGGGGTCCTAGCACATGATAAGGCATACTAGGACCCCTAAGGAGTCCCAATGACCCCTTTTGACACATTGAAATGCTCAAGTATGTTTTAAGGGGTCATAGGACCCTTTAAGACACACTTGAGCATTTCAATGTGTCAAAAGGGGTCATAAGGATTCTCTAGGGGTCCTAACGCCTGATAAGGCATACTAAGACCCCTAGGGAGTCCCAATGACCCCTTTTGGCACATTGGAATGCTCAAGTGTGTCTTAAGGGGTCGTAGGACCCCTTAAGACACACTTGAGTGTTCCAATGTGTCATAAGGGGTTATGGGGACTCCCTATGGATCTTAACACATGATAAGGCATACTAGGACCCCTAGGGAGTCCCCATGACCCCTTTTGACACATTGGAATGCTCAAGTGTGTCTTAAGAGGTCGTAGGACCCCTTAAGACACACTTGAGCATTCCAATGTGTCAAAAGCGGTCATGGGGACTCCCTAGGGGTCCTAACGTGTGATAAGACATAATAGAACCCCTAGGGAGTCCTAATGACCCCTTTTGACACATTGGAATGTTCAAGTGTGTTTGAAGGGGTCCTAAGACCTCTTAAGACACATTTGAGCATTCCAATGTGTCATAAGGGGTCATGGGGACTCCTTAGGGGTCCTAACGTGTGATATCTCAATCTCAATCCCTACGGGTAATAATGTGCCTACAATCCCTGCCATATTTCAGAGTATTGATGAGAAGCAATGGTGAAAGTTTGAGACAGAGGTGGTGCTAGCATAGAAGCGGTAAGACATTCTTCATAATATTGCCGGGGGGGGGGCACCATTGAAATGGCAAGGCTTTCCTCATAATGTTGTGTCACCACTGATCTCTTCTTTAAATTTATTAATGTGGTCAGTTCTACGGCACGTGCATGGTTTCTAGTACAATTGCTCATTTTACCAAACCCTTCCCTACTCTCCATAATCTTTGACCGATTCAAAGATCCATCTAGTTGTTCTTGTTTAACCTCCCAATGACTCTATTCAGCTACCAGATTATCAATAGGCGTGGTACAATTGTCTGGCACGACTAGAATCTATTTCGAGAACCTTTACAATTTAGCATTTCAGTTGAAAAAGCAGGGAAAGATACCATTTCATAGCCACAAGTGGTGGAAACAAAGTGATTATCTTGCCCTCTGCTTCTATAATCTGCCTCCAGTGAACTATTCTTCAAAGCCTACATTTCTACGTAGCTAGGGTTTTTGGCACCTGTAAATGGCACTACTATGCCACTGTAGGGACTCATGCTCGTGCTCTGAATCATATTAAATAATATTTAAAATGTAAAATGTATATTATATAATATTTAATATATAATATATAATATTATATATAATATATAATCTAATATATAGTTTTTAATATTAAATATAACATTTAATATATAATTCATATTATATAATATTTAATATATAACTAATATATAACAATTAATAGATAATTGATATTATATAATATTTAATATATAACTAATAACTATCAAATATATAACTATAATTGATAAAGTGGAACCAAATTTCAAAATTTGAAATTCTGCTACCAGATTCGGGTACCCGATTAGGCTTGGTATTGGTCTGTGCACCAAACCTACCTGGTCAACTCTTCAAGTGTCACAAAAACATGTTTTTCTTCTATTTCTCTCAGTTCCAGACTTCGACCATGTAGCTGACGACTTTTTTTTCACTCGAATTTGATAAAATAAAAAGGGTGTCTTAAGGAGATTATCAGCTTTCTATCGATATAATTGCTCTCAAATTTTGAATTTGTTATGTAATTATTAGTTATTTTCTAATTGAGCTACCTCTAAAGTGCTGATTTAGATACTGATTGAAAAATGACTATATCTTTCAAACGGTATAACATTTTTGAAATCCGAAAGATGCGTCACATTCTATGCTTCATCTAGTATAAAAAAAAATTTAAAAAAATTGAATTATGATAAGTTTTTAATGAGTTAAGGTGGTAAGACACGAGAGTTTTTTAATTCTGAAAGTGCTGTAGCAAAAAAATCATAATTAATTATCTGTTTGGAATAAAAATACCAAAAAATATGGATCACATCCGGGCATGAGTCAGCTACTTATATATAGAATATTATAAAAAAATATTATCATTTGCTTTTGATTAGGGTGGTCAAACATACACGTACTTCTTATTTTTTTGCTGAAATGTTTGTAGTGCTACATTGCAATATATTCTTTTTACCAATCATATTAATTTTTTTTTAGAAAAGGCTTAGTAGTTTAGAAACTACATTCAATTTCCTAAAAATTATATTCTTACAACTTTTTGATATTGTATACACCTAAAAATGGTCATCTAGACTATTAGCCCCTTTTGCTAAATCACTAATTGTTTGTTCTTGATCAAATCCTAGTTCTATCATTTATTCGATTATTTTCTATGGGCTAACCATTTTATCCTAAGTATTTATCTATTTAAAAGAAATATTTCCTCCCCTTTTAAATAAATAAAAGCCCCCACTTTTCCTTTTATCCTAAGTTGCACAAATAAAGCATTATTCTTATTTTATAAAAAGGGAAAAAACACTTTTTGTCTCATATGGACACAAAAGTCAACTCTTATTTTCCCATTGCAGGATATGTGTGCACATGGATTGCTCCTCTTTTAAGCTCCACCCTTGATTAAATCTTTTGCCTCTTAATCTCCATGGTCCATTCCTTCTCATTTCCTTTAAAAGAAGAGCTCTCTTCTTCATTCTAGATCCCCAACTTTTTATGCTAACTTTATGCTGCAGGTTTTCTAGGTCACTTTGGAGCTTTTGAAGATTTGGAGCATTCTTAGCATCTACATCTCATTCTTGCATTCTACATCTCATTCTTACATTCTTAGCTTAGCTTCATATTTATGCTTTCTTAGATTAGCTTCATTTCTATGCTCTAGATTAGCTCACATAGATTAATTAGCTTGGGTTGTAACACTTGCATATTTCCTTTCATAGCTTAGCTTGCATTTCCATTTCTAGTATAGTTGCGTTGCATTTTCATTCTTGATTCTTGAGGATATTGGCATTTTTGCCCTTGTCTTCATTGAATCTCCCATTGCATGGTTTACTAGCAAGGTTATAGGCTAAATAGCTCTAGCTAAGAGCATTCTTAAAACCCTTGCACTCCATGCCTAGGGAGCTATGGATTGATTTTTGAGACCTCATTCTTGAGTGTTCTTGAATGTAATGATCCATAGAAGTGTGACACAATTATAGCACATAGATATTAGGTTGATAACTAGTTCATTTTTTCACGCCAAGTTGACTAATCCTGATTGTCTGATTTTTCATTGCCACTTAAGGGCATAGTTTGGCCCCTAATGATCTTGCACATACCCTTATGTATCATTCATAGAATGAACATTGTTATCCTATCAACCCCATAGTGAATGCTAGTTGGACGATAACGGTTGGTCTAAAATCTTCTAACGAGGTCACACCTAACAGTGTGTTTATAACCTTTAACAGGGTTGGGTCTTCACTGACCTCACTTCAGAAGAGTGAACATTTTTGGGTTGCCGGTCCCAGGTGGTTTTTCCCTTTAGAGGGTTTCCACGTTAAATCTTTTGTGTTATGTGTTCATTGTGGTGATTCTTTGTTATCATACTTTACATATTTCATGTTGGATTTGATCAGTAATCATTAGTTCTTATTGACTGGTAATCGGTAAAAGCACAGACAATATAGTATTTTATGTTACCGAGCTGCAGAAGTTTAAGTAAATTGTTTTGGATTATACATTTTGATTTGGGACTCTGGATAACTGATTCACCCCCCTCTCAATTATTCTAACAATTGGTATCAGAGCGTTGGTTGCTTGGAACAGAGTTTTAAGGACTTTAGCACAAAGGTCTCAAAATGTTTAAGAGGGAAGTGCCAAAGCTAAATAAAGATAACTTCACAATATAGAAAAGTCAAATGAAGCTACATATATCCATGATTGGGAATTTTTCCCTAGATCTGATGGAGAATGGATACCTTGCACCACCCAATGGTCCCTTGACCCTTGATCAACTAAGGGATGGACATGAACATAATATTACTATGATGGAGATTGTTGTTGGCTATTCAGATGCCAAATTTGAAGACATCAAGGACTGTACTACTACTAAGCAGATGTGGGATAAACTAGCTCAAGTTTATAGTGGTGATGTGAATGTCAAGAGTGCAAGAGCAGAAAGCTTAAGAGGAAGATTCGATGATATGAAGATGAAAGAAGGTGAAAACATTGTGCAGTACACAAATAGAATAAAGGAGGTAGTTCACACTATTAGAGCATCGGATGGAGTCATTGATGAAGACACTATGGTAAGAAAAATTCTAAGGACCCTATTGCCTATCTATGCCAGCAGAATATTTGTAATTCATGAAAATAGGTCAGCACCTAACAACACACTCACTCTTGATAATCTAATTGGAAAGCTTACAACATTTCATCTAAACAATTATGATAATAGTGTTGTACCATCTGTTGAATCTTCTTTTATGACTTCTCTAAAGATTGGTAAGTCTAGAAATAAGAATGATGATAGCGATAGCAATACTGATGATGAGCTTGATGAACTTGAAGCTCTTATGGCCAGAAGGTTACCTAAAGGTAAAGGAAGGTATAGAGGTAAATTAACTTTAGCATGCTTTAACTGTAAAGAAGTTGGCCACATTGCTGCTAGATCCACACAAGAAAGATGATGAAAGAACCAAAGATTGATCTGAAGGAAGCTCTGGGAGAAGAGACAACAGAGGCTACCGACACTACAACAAAGACAACTGAGACAATAATGACAAAGGCAAGAAGGTATGCTACATTGCTGAGGAAGAAGATATCACCGATACCAACACTAATGATGATGTGGAGGTAGTATTTGTGGCAATGAAGGATGATTCTAAAGAAGATGAAAGGTATGTAGAGACCACTTATCTCTAAGGTTAATAAAAGTGATACATGGATTATAGATAGTAGTTGTACACATCACATGACCGGTGATGAAGAAAAATTTCATTATCTTGAAGAATACAATGGAGGATTTGTAAGAATGGGAAATTATGCACCTTGTATGGTAAGAGGTAAAGGATCCCTAATGATAAATGATAGATTAAAATGTGAAAATGCTTATTGGGTAAAAGGATTGAACTATAATTTTCTAAGTGTGGCATAGCTAAACAATTCAGGCCATCGAGTTTCTTTTGAGAGCAAAAGGGTGAAAATATTTGATGATGGAGGAAGACTTGTTGGAACTGGTACACAATCTAGAGGTAATCTATTTTATCTTGATAATGAGCAGTCTTCTTGTTTATTGATGAAAGATGAAGATGCATGGTTGTGGCATAAAAGGTTATGTCATGTAAATTTTGATAACACGATTAAGATTAGTAAAAGGAAAAGAGTTAGAGGTCTGCCTAACTTATCTAAGCCTGATCATGTTATGTGTCATGAATGTCAAAAAGGTAAGATGACTAAATCTAGTTTTAAAAGAAAAGATTATTAAACAAAGAAGATACTTGAGTTAGTGCATACCGACCTATGTGGTCCTATGAGAACTCAAATTTATTATGGAGACAAATATTTTATTCTTTTTGTTGATGATTATACTAGGTTGATGACTATTATGTTCTTAAAAGAAAAATTTGAGGCTTTCAAGATGTTCAAGTGGTATAGAGAAAAAGTAGAAAAAGAGACTGGTAAATAATTGAAATGCTTAAGATCTGATAGAGGAGGTGAATTTATCTCTGATGAATTTACTAATTTTTGTAATGAGCATGGTATTAAAAGACAGGTCTCTACACTGAGGACACCACAACAAAAAGGCATTGCTGAAAGGAGGAATAGGTCAATTGTTGACTAGGCAAGGACATTAATGATAGAAAAGAATGTTGCTTAGACATACTGGAGAGAAGCTGTTGGCACTATAGTTTATGTGCTAAAATGAGTACAACTGAAGGACACTAATAAGACACCCTATGAGTTATGGTTTGGACACAAACCCACTGTAAGTTATTTTAGAATTTTTAGAAGCAAATATTTTGCAGTTTATGTGCTAAACTGAGTACAACTGAAAAAGGACACTAATTTACACCCTATGAGTTATGGTTTGGACACAAACCCACTGTAAGTTATTTCAAAATTTTTGGAAGAAAATGTTTTATTCTAAAAGATGAAAGAAATGGAAAGTTTGACTCAAAATTTGATGAAAGGATATTTTTAGGATATTCCAATAAAAGTAAACATACAAGTGTTTGAACAGAGTAACAAATAAAATGATTGAAAGTACTAATGTTCGAGTTGATGAGTTTGATGATAAGAATATAGAGGAAAGCATAAAGGAACTAGAAGACTACAGTAGATTCACTTACATTGAACAACTTGAGTATCTACTGAAGCCACAGACAGTGACAACTGGTCAGTAGGAAAATAATACCGAGGAATAGGAAAGAGAAATCAACGAGCAGGAAGGACCTACCGAGCAAGAAAATGAACTTGCACAAGATGAACAAGAAAGAAGAAATTGGATACTGGAAATTTTTGTCAGAAGACATCATCTTGAGACACAAATCATTGGAGATAGACAAGCTGGCATGCAAACAAGGAGTAAAGCAAGACAAGGTACATGTCTAGTTTGTGATTATGAACTGAAGAATGTGAAAGTTGCATTAGAAAATGATGAATGGGTTAATGCAATGAAAGAGAAAATAAAAAAAATAGAGAAGAAAAAAAGCTAGACCTTAGTACCCAGACCTAAAGATAAGGATGTTATCGCTACTAAGTGGTTATTCAGGAATAAGCAAAATGAGAATGGAGAGGTAACAAGGAATAAAGCTAGATTGGTATGCAAAGGATATGCATAGGAGGAAGGAATTGATTATGGTGAAACATTTGCACCTATTGCTAGATTAGAAGGAGTCAAAATGTTACTCACATATGTTGCACACAAAAAGTTCAAAGTTTACCAAATGGATGTCAAGTCAGCATTTCCGAATGGGATACTTGAAGAAATCTACATAGAACAACCTGAAGGGTTCATTGATCCAGAAAATAAAGATATAATATGTAGATTACATAAAGATTTATATGGTTTGAAGAAAGCACTGAGAGCCTGGTATGAGAGGCTGCATACTTATTTGTTAAGTATTGGATTTGTTAGAACAAGTGAGAACAACAATTTGTATATGAAAAGAGATATTGATGCTACTATTCTTATTGCTATAATATTTGTGGATGACATTATATTTGAAGGACAAGATCAAATCTATAAGTCATTTTCTGATGAAATGAGAAGTGAATTTGAAATGTCTATGTTCAGAGAGATTAAGTTCTTTCTAGGACTACAAGTGATTCAACAAAATGATGGTATATTCATCACAAAATCTAAATATATCGAGGAAGTATTGAAGACATTTGGCATGGAAGATGTTAAACCTATGGGAACACCGATGGATACTGGATGTAAATTGACAAAGGAAGATGAAACTACAAAGGTGAACTAGACACTGTACCAATCTATGATTGGTAAGTTAATGTATGTAGTGCAGAGTAGACCAGACATAACACATGTTGTGGGAATTGTTGCAAGATTTTCTACAAACCCTAAAGAGTCACACATACTTGCTACAAAGATAATCTTAAGATACCTGAAGAAAATAGAAGGTTATGGATTATTGCATCCTAAGGAAGGAAAATTTAAACTCAAAGTCTATATCGACGCTGATTGGGCTGGAAATGTGGATGACATAAAAAGTAACATCAGAGGAGCATTTTTCTTTGGTGAAAGACTTGTTACATGGACAAGTAAGAAGCAGGCTTGCATTTCTCAGTCTACAGTCAAAGTGGAGTATCTTGTTGCTACTACAAACTGTTCAAATATTGCATATATTAAGCCAATATTGGAAGGTATGAATGAGATAATCACTGAGCCGGTGATTATATATTGTGATAACACAAGTGCAATAAACATTTCAAAGAATCCAATGATGCACTCTAAAACAAAGCATATATCTATTAAGCATCACTACTTAAGAGAACAAGTATAGGAGAAGCAAGTTAAGCTAGAGTTTGTTACATCAAAAGGACAACTTGCAGACATATTTACAAAGCCTCTACCGAATGATACATTTGAATACTTGAGGACTAGACTTGCGGTCCGTCCCCTGTCTACCAATCACTAATGTGATTTGGATGTTGCATCAGCCTAATCTTATCAGAAGATCATTCATGTTGATGCAACATAGTTCACACTTTGGATCATTTCTAAGGTTGTGAAAAGTTTAGAGAACTAGAACAGATTGGCATATCAGTATATAGAGATACAGAGAATGCACCGGAAAATAGAGAGTTACATAGCTACTACAGAGTTGTATGTTTATTTGTTTCTTTGGCATTGTTGTCAAAGGGAGAGATAAACAATATGAAACAATATGCACTGATGAGAACACTGAAACATCTATCCAAGGGAGAGATAAACTAAAAGAAAGGGAGAGCACTGAAGATCAATTATTGAGAATAGAAGAAGGAATCCAAGAACTAAAAAGATCATATCTGTAGAATGTCAAAGCTGCATTGGTAATGCTATTGAGGAACATAGTGATTAACCATATTAAGCTAGGGAGAGCTTGTAAAACATTTTTTCACAGAGTTTTAGAATACCTCTTTGGTATGTGTATGGTATATTTCATATTACTTGAGTTTCCATCAATGCCAAAGGGAGAGATTGATGAACTACAATTGATTTAGAACCTAATTGAAGATTTGTGATTATAGATCACTAAGTTGCTGATTTGATATGTAATATGATTAAATCAGTAATATGTTGTCATTAATGTCAACTAGTTTGGAAGCACTTATTTTGTAAGTTACAATACCTAAACATCTATAGAAAAGGGGTAAAAGAGATGAAGAATAGAAATATCTACATGAGGAAGATGTATATCACAGATGAGGATAAGGAATACATTGTGTAACTTGCTGATGAGTCTATGACCTTATGTTATTGACTTGATTATGTTTCATTCATCTATGATGAGGAAAAGAACTGAAAGACACAAGGTGGTGTGGTCGGTTGATGAAGCATCACAGTATACACCAAGCAGTGTAGTGTATATCGAGCACAGTATAAATCGAGCTTGTGTTTACTAACAAATTTCTTTGTTAACCAAGCAGAAGAAAAGAACTAAATGATTAGTTTAGCCATTAACGATTGATGAGTTGTAAAGTACATCAAAATCAGTGATGGAGATAATGTTTTCTATGAAGATCAATGGCTAGCATAATTCAAGGAAGATCTAAAGTATGAAATCAAAACATTTTACTGGCTCATCAGCTAAGGAAGGTTTAAGCAAAAAAATGGATGAAAGAGTATAAGCGGAAAAATCTTATGGAGGAGAAGAAAATAGTTTACTTGTCTATTTAAGAGACTAAGGTTTCATTATGAAACAAATGCTAGAAGAAGGAGACTACATAACTATCACATGAACAAGCTTCATGTATGCCTGATCAAACTGGTTAAGGATAACCGAACTGCAGAGTTTACCGAGCATCATAAAGCTATTACCGAGCATCAAAAAGCTCTTACCGAGTGACGGTAAGCCATTGATTATTGCTGATACAGAATTGATATACTGATCAGAGGATTTGAATGGGCTTAACATAGATATGATAATCTACAATTGAAGTTGTACTATAATCACATCAACTGCTATTACATTTTAACCATTGTAAATAGAGAAATCTCTTAACAGAGTGGACTAGGAAAGTCTTTTATGTATCATTCATAGAATGAACATTGTTATCTTGTCAACCCCATAGTGAATGTTGGTTGGACAATAATGGTAGGTCTAAAATCCTCTAACAAGGTCACACCTAATAGTGTGTTTGTAACCTTTAACAGGGTTGGGTCTTCACCGACCTCACTTCAGAAGAGTGAACATTTTTGGGTTGCCGGTCCCAGGTGTTTTTTTTCTTCAGAGGGATTCCATGTTAAATCTTTTGTGTTATGTGTTCATTGTGGTGATTGTTTGTTATCATACTTTACATATTGCATGTTGGATTTGATTGGTAATCATTAGTTGTTATTGACTAGTAATTGGTAAAAGCATAGATAGTATAGTATTTTATGTTATCGAGCTACATACGTTTAAGTAAATTGTTTTGGATTATACATTTTGATTTGGGACTGTGGATAACTGATTCACCCCGCTCTTAGTTATTCTAACACAATTGCATAGTATAGTCTAAGAGATTTCAAACAAAACATAACAAGTAAATGAGAGATGTATTATAACCTATAATAAGACCTAGTAACCACCATGAAGATGCATGGTGAGATCAGAACATAATGTGAAGCCAAGGCAATATTTTCAATTGCAAACATTATTGAAACTCTAGACACTATCAAGACGTGAAGATTACAGCATTCAAAAACAAGTTATAAGAGTATTAATAACATAAAGTTTCATCAGTCCATGATATAAATGTAATGCAATTTTTGCATTTAACCATGTGTAAATTTTCACATCAACATTTTGGATCATACTTCATGATTCATCACCATTCTCTAGCTCTTCATTCTGATGATGGATCATAGTTTGTATATATAAAAAATTTCAAAGTTAAATAGAGAAATCTCATTACATTTATGTGATAAGGCCTTTATTATAATTAATTATGAGGACCATAAGAAATCTTTGACCTCTCTACTTGAATGCCTGGAATCTCTCTAGCACTATTTCCAATTCTTTCAAGCTAACACTAGGTGTCGATTCTTGCTTGAATTCCAAGGCGACCATTGCTCACTCAAACTTCTTCAAACTATCATCCCAATTTGCTACCAAGTCCTGAGCGGAATGCATATCATTTGAGAATATAGAAAGGTTCTCATAATCATCCTTCATGAAAAAGATCAACTGAAAGGACTCCTCCAAATTTCTTTTCAGGTTGCCTAGAGTTATCTCTTCTTTAGTGAGCCTTTGTGATAAAAGCAAGATAACATTGTTGGAAACTTCCTGTCAAATATTATCAGCCACTTCCTTCAGTCGAGTGGATTCCTTAATGAAATACTCAAACATTCCCTTGGCCAACAACACTGTTCCATACCATCTAGAAAAGTCATATGCTTCACCCTCTCTAACAACCCCACCGTCAATCAATTTCTCGCTAGGTGTCTTGATCAGCTTGTGCAACTCTATGATTACCTCATCTCTATAAATGTGTTCATCCTCCCAAGATCCCTCCATACACTAGATTTGGGAAACGATGGAAAATTATTTGTTATGTATCTTTACCAAATCCCTAGCGTGTTTGTAGGCCTCATTCTGGATGCCCTCCATCCAAACCTCTGCTCCTTGTGGAATCCACCTGATTCTGTCTATTCCTTCAAAAAACTCCATAGGGACAACCGGAGGAATGAATGATGGATCCTTCTCACTAATTGGATGCGACAGGCTGCTTATGTAGTCACATAGGGCTTTAATTTCACCTTTCTACCTCCGATACTTCTCAAGCTTCTTCATTTTGTCTTTCACTACCTGCATGGAGTCATCAAAATCCTCCATGATCTATGCCCTAGATGCATAACCTAAGTCAACTTCAGTTACATTATATTCTTCAGGAGCTATCTGATCCTTTTCTTTATCTACTATTGGTGTTGTAACCTATAGGATCCTAGCTCCAGATTCTCCTCGGATAATCTTTGTGAACTTCTTGGCCTTTCCCTTTTCATCTGATCGGTTGACTCAGTCTAGGATTTCCTACAATTTAGCTGCTGGGTCAACCTCCTTTTCTTGGCTCCTTTGAATCCTCTGTCTCAACCATTTTGGAACATCTATAATCTGATCTTTCTACAACGCCAACTAGTCTTGTCTTTGGACTGTCCTAATATCAATTTCTTCCTTAGCCCTTGGACTTTTTGTTGTTTCCATAAGTGCTACAACTTCCATTGTAGGAGATCCTTCTTCTGCTACAGGGACCTCTGTCACTATTTATGGAAATTCCTCTTCCACCATTTCTCTTTCTAGAAATGTACCAAGACTCTCCTCAGTGGTGATATCCTACTCTCTGCCCCTTCTTTGTGGCAACCTTTCATTAGCATTGATGCTCAGCCTATCCTAAACTGACCTATTTATGTCATCCTACTCCATCATTCTCCTGGTGATATCTGTTTCCTCCCTAGTGAAAGTTGTTATCTCTTGCACACTAGGAGTCTGACTAGGTGAGGATGGCACATCTATAGACCTCTGCCTTTTCTATTGTGGTTCTTCATTGTGGAGGTCCAACTTCCTTTTTGCATGTATTTCCTGAGAAACACCCTTATCTTTTCTGAGTTCTTTATTACCTGATGGAATTTTTCCCTCTTCCATTGCTCTTTCTTGTGGCTGCCTCAGTCTTTCATCCCCCAGTGCTTGATGAGCCATCAGCTGGTATGTCCATTATTCCTTTGGTATGGCCACCTAGCTCAATTGTAGGAAACTAAATAAACCATGCCCCGTATTCTTCCACTAATTTTATGGCTTCCTTCGACAGTCTCACATGTAGCTTCTTTTGTAAAGTTCACACAATACGCATTGCAAATGTGTCATTGACTCAGACATAATCATCAATTGCATGCAGATGCAACTAAGGATAGAAATCATATACTTTCAACCATTGAGTTCCACTCCCGATTTCTCCCTTGCATCTCAGTCCTTCATATCTTATTTCCTGTGCCAGCATGTAGTCTGAGAGAATTTGAGACCTTCAATGCCTAGAGACATGTCTGCACCCAAACTTATGGGCCCCAAGTCAGTAACTATAGAAGAGACAAAAACTGGGTGGATCTCTCCCAGATCTCTTAGGATCTGATTCCTCTGATGAAAGCTCTTAATGTAGTTTCTCTCTCTTCTACCCAGGATGAGATCATTTAGGAAGATTCTCCAGATGGTATCTACACAGTGGCCTCAGCCTATTCCTTGCAGATGCCTCAAACCCATGAAGCTAATCCTCTATGGGCCAAAGCCTAGATTCGAGGCCTTACACCCAAAATCAATGTTTTCATCTGGCTCCTGCTCTAGAACTGTATCCTCCCTATCGATAATCTCATCAAGCATGGATTATAGCTTCCCAATAGGTGTTTTCTCTGCATATGTCAAGAAGAAATAGTGGACCACTTATTTATTCACTTCTCTTTTGTAAGTAACATATGGAAACATCTTTTCTCAGTCCTAGACTTATCCTAGTGTTTTCCCCTGTCCTTCCAAGACCTCTTTTCTCAATGGGCTTTCATAATGTTTAACCCGGACTTCCGGTCATTCTGTACTTGGATCCTTCCTCACCTCTACTGGGGAGTTTGGAAAGAGCATAACAATCACATTTTTATTGACTACTCCTCTCCCCCAAAATTATTTTTGAAAAAATCCAACATGTTGTTAAGGAAACTATTTCTATTGTGGAAGAACTAACCATCTTGCAGGAAAGGGTCAGGAAGTGACTTAGGAGAAAAGAAAGAACTATGTATGGATTTGTCCACTTACCAGATGGGTGAAAGCCAACTTCAATGGAGCTGCCAAAGGGAACCCTAGCCTATCTGGTAGTGGATGGATAATCAGAAACAAATTTGGTTTTGGCCTTGCGGCTGTTATATTACCCCTAGGCTCTCAATCCAACCACTTTGCAGAAGCTTGTGTGGCTCTCCAAGTCACCAAACTTGCCTAGGATATTGGGGTCAAGAAGCTCTAGCTTGAAGGAGACTCCATGAACATAATCAACTGCTGAAACCTCACTCAATCTCCTTCTTGTATGATAGCCAATATGATTGAAGAAACCTGCTCAATTCTTAATTATTTTGAAAAGGTGTACATCTCTCATGTGTATAGGGAAGGCAATAGTGCTACTCATTGGTTTGCCAACTTGGCCATCACGAAGGACGCAAAGATGATATGGCATCATGGAGAAGACATCCCAAGTGAAGTGAAGGATCTCCTTGACAAGGAAAGATTCTAAAGTACTGAGGGAATTATAAAAATTTGATTAGTTTTGTTATGTTGTGGCTTCTTAGTTTTAGGCTGGCATGTGGCCTATTTCATAGCTTCTATTCTTAAACTGCTTACTTTACATTTTTTTGCCTCTTCTTTTTGGTTGTGGGTTTCAGGCACCCTGTAAAACCTATTTTACTTAATAAAAAACATTTGACCCTTGATCATTCTTACTAAGTTTTATAATAGTTACCATTGGTGTTGTAGCTGGCTTACAGTTCAACATCTTAAAATTTCTCAAAACATCTTTAGCATACTTAGTTTGACATATAAAAATACTATCTTTAGATTGAGTAACTTCAATACCAAGAAAATTCTTCATCAATCCTAAATCAGTCATATCAAACTCTATTTTCATGGAAGTCTTAAAGTCATCTATAGAGAGATCTCTGACAAAAATTAAATCATCAACATAGAAGAAAACTATCAAAAAAATTCCTTCTTGATTTACCTTTGTATACAAGGTTGGATCACTTAGACTCATGTTGAATCCTCTATTATTCAAGTATTCATCAATCCTGGTATACCACACCCTAGGAGCTTGTTTTAATCCATATAACGCCTTATTCAACTTATAGACTTTATTTTATTTTCCTTCAATCTCATATCCTGGAGGTTGTTTAACATAAACCTCTTCTTCCAAAAATCCATTTAAAAATGTTGACTTTAAATCCATTTGATGCATTTTCTATTTGTTTTGTGATGCAATAGCCAACACCATTCTCATTATGTCAAGTCTAGCTACAGGTGCAAAAGTTTCATTATAATCAATACCGGGATGCTGACGAAATCCCTGAGCTACAAGTTTTTCTTTGTGTTTCTCAACCTCACCTCCAGCATTTAACTTGGTCTTATAAATCCATTTAACACCTATAGTATTTTTACCTTCAGGTAAGTCTACAAGCTTCCATGTGTTATTTCTCTCTATGGCATCAATCTCTTCATTCATGGATTTTACCCAAACTTCTTCCTTTACAACTTCATCAACGTTAATAGGATCTTATGCAACCAATACAAAATTTGAAACTTGATCTAATTCTTCATTTTGATCATATAGCTCTCTTAAACTTCTAGTCTTTTAACCTTTGATTCTTTACCATAGTGAAGCTAATGTGGGATTGGATTCATTACTAACCTCTAATTTTGTTGTTTTTGGTCCACAATGACTAGATGGTTCACCACACTCTTGAGTTCTAGGTGTTCTGAACTGCAATTGGCCAGCACTCAGAGATTGTCTTTTTGGAGTACTTACTAGAGGTGTATGTGCCTATGGAATCATTTTTCCATCTTGTATGACTTTCTCATTTGCATCATCATCTCCATGAGATAAAATAGCTCCCTTTGCAATAGATTTATCTATGCTTCCATTCCAAGACTCTTTTTCCATGAACTCAACATCTCTACTGATAATAGACTTCTTGGTGATGGGATTATAGAGTCTATATGCCTTAGAATCCTCACTATATCTAATAAAAATATATTTCTCACTCTTATCATCTAACTTCCTTCTCATCTCTTTGGGTACATGCGCATATGCCATACACCCAAAAATCCTTAAATAAGATACACTGCAATTCTTACCACTCCAAGATTCCTGAGGAACATGGTTCCTCACACTCTTAGTGGGACTCCTATTTAGGATATAGACTGAACAAATAACTGGTGCTGCCTAGTATTCATTTGATAGATGCTTCTCCTTTAGCATACTTCGAGCCATGTTCATAATGGTTTGATTCTTTCTTTTAGCTACTCCATTTTATTGTGGATTAAAGCGAGTAGTAAGTTGTCTCTTGATTCCATGATTCTGAAAAAAAATCAATGAAATCATTTAGCATATATTCACCTCCTCTATCTGATCTTAGAAATTTAATATATTTTTCACTCTCTTTTTCAACCATAATTTTAAACCTTTTGAATACACCAAAAACTTCACACTTTTTCTTCAAAAGATAAACCCAAGTCTTCCAACTATAATCATCTATAAATGTTAAAAAATAACTCATACCAGTCAAAGATGATGTTTGCGTCAGTCCACACAAATCTGTGTACAATTTGTAATGGAGATTTTTCTCTACATGAGACTCCATAAACAAATTTTTCTCTATGATGTTTTGCAAGTATGCAACTTTCACATGAGTTTGTCAGTTGCTGAATATTGGGCAACCCTTTCACCATATATTTTTTCTGCAACAAATCTAGACCACCAAAGTGTAAATGGCCATATCTTAAATGCCATAACCATGATTCATCTAAACTCTTAACTTTATAAACATTCAAGTAGTTAGAAAGTTCATTTTTGAGTGGAAACATTCTATTCTTAGTCATCTCTACTCTTGCTATTAGCTAATTGCTTGGATACTTATCAATGATTGTACATACCTCATTTTTGAAGAACACTCTGTATCTTTTCTCTATTAGCTATCCAGTGCTCAACAAATTGCATTTTAAACTAGGTACCTAATACACATCATCTATTGTTCTTCTTTCACCACTCTTGGTATACACAGAAATCACTCCTTTACCATTAACACTCACCTTGTTATCATTTCCCAACTTTACCTCAGACTGAATAATGGTGTCTAAAGTGGCAAAAAACTCTTTGTTTCGAGTCATATGATTGCTACAACCGTTGTCCAAAAACCAAACATCATTTGAACTTTCTTGGGTTATATTATAGGTCGAAAACATAGGTTTCTGATTATCTTCATATTCCTCTATAATATGTGTAGACTGCTTATTGGCATCTGCTTGCTTCTTACAACACTTATTAGTGAAATGACCATACTTTTTGCAATAAAAAAATTGTACTTTTTGACTTATCATACCTTTGGTTTCCTTGTTGCCAGTTTCTACTATTACTCCCCTCAAGTTAGAAGGGCTCCTTTGAAATTTCTCTTCAGATTTTGAATTAGTTTTGTTGTCTCTTTGAATAATAGTTGTAGCTCCTCTTCCATTGTTACTAAATCTTCCTTGGCCTCTACCTCTACCTCTGGTAATTTGTAGTTGAGTTTAGAAATCATTCTCCAATGGATTATCATCATACCTTTTCATCCTTGATTCATGCACAATTAGTGAACTAGTTAGTTCATCGATATGCATTTAACCTATGTCCTTAAACTCTTCTATGGGCACAACTACAGTCTCAAAATTCTTTGGTAAAGATCTAAGAACTTTCTCAATCACTCTCTCATTTGAGAGGTCATCACTGTATTGTCTTAATTGATTAACAATATTCATGACCTGTGTCATAAAACCATCCACAGTCTCATTGTCTTTCATCATCAGGTTCTCAAAATCATTCCTCAAGTTTTTCAACTTAACATTCTTTACCTTGGATATACCTTGGTAACAAGTTTCAAGCGTGTCCCAAGCCTTCTTCAAAAACTCTACACTGGACACCTTTGGAAATATAGTCTCATTTAAGCCTTGGTGAATAAGGCCAAGAGCTTTATTATCCTCCTTTCGATTCTCCTTCAATAGATTTCGATCAGCATTTGATAGAGCCAACTTTGTTTCTTGATTAGGAGGCTCTGAATATCCATCAGTCACGAATCCTCAAAAACCATCTATACGAAGCAATGTTCTCATTCTAATAAACCATGAGTCATAGTTTTTTTCTCAGTCAGAACAAGAACCTGAGATTGGACTGAACTATTTGAAGCCATCTTAGTTCTGATTTTAGATAAGCTAGCTCTTCTCACAGCAATAATACTTCTCACCAAATTCTTAGTGCTCTAATACCAATTTGAAAGAAACAGGGGAACTACAAGAAACAAAGTGTTGAAACAATAGAACAAAGCATATAAATAACAGCATATAAATCAGTACTATTGATCAAAATAAAACTGCAGATGTAGATTTTATATGCTACAACATACAAACAACAATTTTATTAATAGACAATATGTAAAACAGAGAATTGAACTCTTTCGAGTTCTCAAAAGTCTGCATGCCGTCCCGTAAAAACCTCATCCAAACTTGCATATTACAACAATATTTCTAGAAAAGAATTCTATAGTAGTTGGTCAAGTTAACTTGCAAGACACGGAAAGTTAAGACATAATCTGATTTTCTAAATCAGATTTCGAAATCATATCGACTTGCAGGGTAAAACAAAATATAAATCTGATTTTTCTGATGTAGATCTTCGCTGGTAACTATAAAGCTTGCAACACAAGGAAAGTTACGATCAGATGTTTTTTTAAGATAGATACAAATTAGATTTTTTCTTTTGTCAGGCATGTCAGAAAAAACATATATCATGTATCAGATTTTTTGAAAGTGTCTTCAAATGATGTGGAAGAAATTAGATTTAGTTCCAATAGACAATAGCAATATGGTATGGAGATATACGACTCAACAACTGATGTATGGGTTAGATTGGAGCTCACAAAGTCACCCTTATCAATCTTTGAGGGGGAAGTTTTACTGGGCTAACCGACCGAGGTCACAAATTGCAGCCTTTAATGTTGTGCAGAGATGTTGGGATGTCATTGAACTACCAGGGAACAATTTTTATTCTTGGCCATATACATGGAGATTAACTGGGTCTGAAGGAAATGTTGTTTTGGTTTCAGAATACCCTTGGAGTTTGATTTCATCGTTCTCATATTTCAGGCCAAGTCCAATAGTGTCACACAAGTATCTTAGATTATGCTAGGTAGCCATTAGGTGAATCTTCTTAGGGTCGCACATGAAATGACTTAATACATTGGTATCATAATAGATATCAGGGTGAGTGTTCACCAAGTATATGAGTGATCCAACAATTTATCTATCGTATGTAGGATATGTAGATTTTGAATCTTCTATATCACTTTTAAGCTTATGAAGATTTCTTTCCATTGGAGTTGATATTGGTTGATAATCTATCATTCCAAATTTGGTCAAGATATCAGTGGTATACTTTCCTTGATTTAGAAGAATCACTAGTAAATTTTAGCTAGTTTTTCGATGGGAATTAGTCAATTTTTTGATGCACATT